>JAWPHD010005592.1:0-160287 GCA_037043455.1 Cyrtodaria siliqua | reverse complement strand
GAATGTGACGCATATAAACATCACTGATCCAATGAATGTGACGCATATAAACATCACTGATCCAATGAATGTGACGCATATAAACATCACTGATCCAATGAATGTGACGCACATAAACATCACTGATCCAATGAATGTGACGCACATAAACATCACTGATCATATGAATGTGACGCATATAAACATCACTGATCCAATGAATGTGACACACATAAACATCACTGATCCAATGAATGTGACGCACATAAACATCACTGATCCAATGAATGTGACACATATAAACATCACTGATCAAATGAATGTGACGCATATAAACATCACTGATCCAATGAATGTGACGCATATAAACATCACTGATCCAATGAATGTGACGCATATAAACATCACTGATCCAATGAATGTGACGCATATAAACATCACTGATCCAATGAATGTGACGCACATAAACATCACTGATCCAATGAATGTGACACACATAAACATCACTGATCCAATGAATGTGACGCACATAAACATCACTGATCCAATGAATGTGACACATATAAACATCACTGATCCAATGAATGTGACGCACATAAACATCACTGATCCAATGAATGTGACGCACATAAACATCACTGATCCAATGCATGTGACGCACATAAACATCACTGATCCAATGAATGTGACGCATATAAACATCACTGATCCAATGAATGTGACGCATATAAACATCACTGATCCAATGAATGTGACGCATATAAACATCACTGATCCAATGCATGTGACGCATATAAACATCACTGATCCAATGAATGTGACGCATATAAACATCACTGATCCAATGAATGTGACGCATATAAACATCACTGATCCAATGAATGTGACGCATATAAACATCACTGATCCAATGAATGTGACGCATATAAACATCACTGATCCAATGAATGTGACGCATATAAACATCACTGATCCAATGAATGTGACGCATATAAACATCACTGATCCAATGAATGTGACGCATATAAACATCACTGATCCAATGCATGTGACGCATATAAACATCACTGATCCAATGAATGTGACGCATATAAACATCACTGATCCAATGAATGTGACGCATATAAACATCACTGATCAAATGAATGTGACGCATATAAACATCACTGATCCAATGAATGTGACGCATATAAACATCACTGATCCAATGAATGTGACGCATATAAACATCACTGATCCAATGAATGTGACGCATATAAACATCACTGATCCAATGAATGTGACGCATATAAACATCACTGATCCAATGCATGTGACGCATATAAACATCACTGATCAAATGAATGTGACGCATATAAACATCACTGATCCAATGAATGTGACGCATATAAACATCACTGACCATATGAATGTGACGCACATAAACATCACTGATCAAATGAATGTGACACATATAAACATCACTGATCCAATGAATGTGACGCACATAAACATCACTGACCATATGAATGTGACGCACATAAACATCACTGATCCAATGAATGTGACGCATATAAACATCACTGATCCAATGAATGTGACGCATATAAACATCACTGACCATATGAATGTGACGCACATAAACATCACTGATCAAATGAATGTGACGCATATAAACATCACTGATCCAATGAATGTGACGCACATAAACATCACTGACCATATGAATGTGACGCATATAAACATCACTGATCCAATGAATGTGACGCATATAAACATCACTGATCCAATGAATGTGACGCATATAAACATCACTGATCAAATGAATGTGACGCATATAAACATCACTGATCCAATGAATGTGACGCATATAAACATCACTGATCCAATGCATGTGACGCATATAAACATCACTGATCCAATGAATGTGACACATATAAACATCACTGATCCAATGAATGTGACGCATATAAACATCACTGATCCAATGAATGTGACGCATATAAACATCACTGATCAAATGAATGTGACGCATATAAACATCACTGATCAAATGAATGTGACGCATATAAACATCACTGATCCAATGAATGTGACGCATATAAACATCACTGATCCAATGAATGTGACGCATATAAACATCACTGATCCAATGAATGTGACGCATATAAACATCACTGATCAAATGAATGTGACGCATATAAACATCACTGATCAAATGAATGTGACGCATATAAACATCACTGATCAAATGAATGTGACGCATATAAACATCACTGATCCAATGAATGTGACGCATATAAACATCACTGATCAAATGAATGTGACGCATATAAACATCACTGATCCAATGAATGTGACGCATACAAACATCACTGATCCAATGAATGTGACGCATATAAACATCACTGATCAAATGAATGTGACGCATATAAACATCACTGATCAAATGAATGTGACGTCACGCATATAAACATCACTGATCAAATGAATGTGACGCATATAAACATCACTGATCCAATGAATGTGACGCATATAAACATCACTGATCAAATGAATGTGACGCATATAAACATCACTGATCAAATGAATGTGACGCATATAAACATCACTGATCCAATGAATGTGACGCATATAAACATCACTGATCAAATGAATGTGACGCATATAAACATCACTGATCCAATGAATGTGACGCATATAAACATCACTGATCAAATGAATGTGACACATATAAACATCACTGATCAAATGAATGTGACGCATATAAACATCACTGATCCAATGAATGTGACACATATAAACATCACTGATCAAATGAATGTGACGCATATAAACATCACTGATCCAATGAATGTGACGCATATAAACATCACTGATCAAATGAATGTGACACATATAAACATCACTGATCAAATGAATGTGACGCATATAAACATCACTGATCCAATGAATGTGACGCATATAAACATCACTGATCCAATGAATGTGACACATATAAGCATCACTGATCAAATGAATGTGACACATATAAGCATCACTGATCAAATGAATGTGACACATATAAGCATCACTGATCAAATGACACATATAAACATCACTGATCCAATGAATGCGACACATATAAACATCACTGATCAAATGAATGTGACGCATATAAACATCACTGATCCAATGAATGTGACACATATAAACATCACTGATCCAATGAATGTGACACATATAAACATCACTGATCCAATGAATGTGACACATATAAACATCACTGATCCAATGAATGTGACACATATAAGCATCACTGATCCAATGAATGTGACACATATAAACATCACTGATCCAATGAATGCGACACATATAAACATCACTGATCCAATGAATGTGACGCATATAAACATCACTGATCCAATGAATGCGACACATATAAACATCACTGATCAAATGAATGTGACGCATATAAACATCACTGATCCAATGAATGTGACACATATAAACATCACTGATCAAAATAATGTGACGCATATAAACATCACTGATCCAATGAATGTGACGCATATAAACATCATTGATCAAATAATGAGACGCATATAAACATCACTGATCCAATGAATGTGACGCATATAAACATCAATGATCCAATGAATGTGACGCATATAAACATCACTGATCCAATGAATGTGACGCATATAAACATCACTGATCCAATGAATGTGACGCATATAAACATCACTGATCAAATGAATGTGACGCATATAAACATCACTGATCCAATGAATGTGACGCATATAAACATCACTGATCCAATGAATGTGACGCATATAAACATCACTGATCCAATGAATGTGACGCACATAAACATCACTGATCCAATGAATGTGACACATAAAAACATCACTGATCCAATGAATGTGACACATATAAACATCACTGATCCAATGAATGTGACACATATAAACATCACTGATCAAATGAATGTGACGCATATAAACATCACTGATCCAATGAATGTGACGCACATAAACATCACTGATCCAATGAATGTGACACATATAAACATCACTGATCAAATGAATGTGACGCATATAAACATCACTGATCCAATGAATGTGACGCACATAAACATCACTGATCCAATGAATGTGACACATATAAACATCACTGATCAACTGAATGTGACGCATATAAACATCACTGATCCAATGAATGTGACGCATATAAACATCACTGATCCAATGAATGTGACACATATAAACATCACTGATCCAATGAATGTGACGCATATAAACATCATTGATCAAATGAATGTGACGCATATAAACATCACTGATCAAATGAATGTGACACATATAAACATCACTGATCAAAATAATGTGACACATATAAACATCACTGATCCACTGATTGTGACGCATATAAACATCACTGATCCAATGAATGTGACACATATAAACATCACTGATCCACTGACTGTGATACATATAAACATCACTGATCCACTGATTGTGACACATATAAACATCACTGACCATATGAATGTGACACACATAAATCTCACTGACCATATGAATGTGTGACACATATAAATCTCACTGACCATATGAATGTGACACATATAAACATCAATGACCATATGAATGTGACACACATTAAATCTAACTGACCATATGAATGTGTGACACATATAAACATCAATGACCATATGAATGTGACACACATTAAATCTAACTGACCATATGAATGTGAGGCCGGTACTGGCTGGACCGCTGTCTTTGATTATATTCACGATATCTGCCTGAGTGTAGAAACCACGGCTCATAATCAGTGTGGAAAACACCGTCCCAAATATCGTTATACCGCACAACAGACTGCAATAAATAACGGGTATAATGAAATAAACAGTCGTTACAAATAAAAGCGACAAGGTCGGCGTGATATCCTTCTCTTTTATGAGATTTATACATGGACTTAAGTTATTTAAATGGAATGTAGCCACACAGCCAAACATTAATTATTAGTTAGAGTTCTGAAAAATTGAACACATGAGATAATTACCAAAATCGAATGATAAACAAAGAAGATATAACCATTTGAAGGTTGATCCACATACCTTATAATAATTATTTGGTCTGTGGTGTTCTAAAATGGATATAAGATCCGCCATTTTGAGGACTATGACGTCATAGTTCAACCATATACAGTATATTGATAAATGAATGCAAAATCCTTCACAGGTCATATAATGCACTTAAGTATACATATGTTTCCTACAGATGCTGTTTTTTTATTCATATAAATCAGTCAATTATCATATTCATAAATATTCCATGGTGTCATAGCTCTCAAAAATGACGGCTTCCATATCCGTTTCTACAGAACCTTCACATAGTCATAAATTTTTTGTTTATTATCCGATTTTGATAATTCTTTCACCGGTTTCCAAATGTTCAGAACTCTCAAAAATAAAGATTGATAGTTACAGAATACAAAACCATACGAGCTATGATTCTCACAGTAAGAAAATACATGCATACATGCACTCCATCAAGATATTAGCCAAACATTGTAAATACCTGATTAGGTTGTTAGCGGCGGGTATGAGGTGACCATATTTGACAATGCCGTTTTTTCTCGTCATGTACGTAGAGTAAGGTATCATAAGACCCATCCCGGCCCCTGTGTCGAATGCATTTTGACTAATAGCGTCTACCCAGACTCGAGGTTCGCCGAATGATTCTGAAAATGGCCGAAACTTAGCTGACAAACATTGTGTGAGGTAGAACATTCAAAATTCTGTGATTATATTTGTCTCTATAGTCAATATGGTTATGCATGGCATGCATGTCCATCAAATATCACAAAATTTAATCCAACAATTGCATATGCTTAACAATGTGCATCTTTTTATTTCTCCGTTGTTTTGTGTTCATGTTGAGATTAAGCTTCTCCAGTGAAGCATTTTCGTTAAAGAACGACAGTTATTAATATCAGTTAAAAGTAGTAATACTACAAGTAGTAGTCGTAGAAGCAGCAGCAACAGCAGCATCATTAGCAGTACATGTAGCAGTAGTAGGCTGTGATACATAGCATTCAATATTTGTATTAGCATACTAACAGCCACACGATTGTAGGAAAAATGTTTTTCTTACTGCGAACTGACCTAAATGTGGTGTAAACAGGAATTTGATACCAACGTCGGCGTATTCTCGCGTGAGTGACCAGACGAACGTGAACAAGATGATGGCCAGGAGAACAGGAACTAGAACTAAGCTGACCTTCTCTATCGTCTTTACTCCTCTCGTGACACATAGTCCTGCTAGGAAAACACCTATAAAGTGGGTAAGCACTGGCCAGTAGCTGTTCTGTAATGCATTCAATACATGTTAATATATTGTAAAAACGAACGTAAATTTATTAATGCCAAAATACTGAAGGTACTGTAGAAATATCTTATATTTCCCTAAACGGTAAACCAGTTTGACGGACAAATAGAGAGCAGGCATATGCATATAGTGTTGGTGGGCCCGGGGATGTAGGAGCCACTAACACGTATATGGAAAGTCGGACGTATGGACGTAGACAGACAAGAAAGCAGACAGACTGGACGGATTGATAGACAGTTAGGCAGGGAAGAAGACATAGCAGACGGATGGACGGACAGACGGACGGATGAGCTATACCTCGGTGTAGTCTGTGAACGTGGCTCTGGCTGCTATCTCGTCTACAGGGAGACTATGGGCCATGTAATACACGCTGTAGTAGCCGCACCAACCTAACACCACGGAGTAGAAACAACTGAAATATCAAATAAAGATACAATACTAAATCACGAAGTAGAAACAACTGAAATATCAAGTAACGATACAGTACTAAAACGTGAAGTAGAAACAACTAAAATATCACATAACGAAACATACAACACTAAACCATGGAGTAGAAACAACTGAACACTAAACCCTGGGTAGAAACAACTGAAATATCATATAACGATACCGTTCTAAACCACGGAGTAGAAACAACTGAAATATCAAACAACGATACAGTACTAAACCATTGAGTAATATAACTGAAATATCAAATAAATATACGATACTAAACCGCGGAGTAGAAATATAACAATACAATACTATAGTTACATTGCACCGGACTGTTTATGCAGTATTTAGGCCGAACAATCGGAAATTGGTCCCATTGGAAATTTCTATGGGAATGAATCTGAGCATGAACTGTGCTGACTTTGTAATGCTTCTTTGGAAACAGCTACTAGTTCCTGAAGCATTTCTGAAGCATTAACGTCTCTACATTTGGTTAGTGACAGGCAGTGTATTGTGGCGATAGTGAAATATTCGGAAAATCAAGTATGTAGTTTGTAAAAAAGTGTGGACTCTTGGTAATTGTCGATCCTTTAACTAGGGTTCTGCCTTGTGTATAAGACATTTTGTTCATTTTAAGAGGCGATTTTGGTTCTTTTCAATGTTTTTCGATCTCAAAACCCTGATTACTGCTCCCACGACAGGTTTTTGCATTTAAGAACTCTAGCGCTCGAACATTTCAAATACTTTCCACTGCTCTCTTATCACATCATACACATATATCCGAGGCATCACATTGGTCGTGGTTCAATACGTAACTTCAGCACATTTGACAATAAGTATGTGCATAATTTTGGTTTTGGGAGACAAGCTTAAATGACAACATAATAGAAAAAGATGTGGCAAACAAAAATGCAAATGGAAAATAAAATGTTATGTACATCATAGCGTTATACCTATTTATGAATTGCTGCTGCGTTTTGCTCTCTTTCTTTGGACAAAACGCTTACTTCTTGTGAGCTAAAAGTAGCTTTCATACAGCATTGAAAAGTGTGGTAAAAGAAAGAGAACTGAAAAAATACCTTATACAAAATGTGACCATGGATATCCACGCACCGCACCATATATGGTTGTCACCAAGGAAACGCCGGAAAGACCCGACCACGGCCTTCCCAGTATATCTGCCAGTGGCATACTCCACCAGAAGTATTGGACTCGACCACAGAAACAGGAACATGATCCATACTATTAGGAACACGAGACCTCCTGAAAATCAATAATTATCATCCAACGACGTTAACGGTTACAAAGCCAAATTAAGAAAGTTGAGAATGACCAATCAAGCAATGCATAACAACCTATAGTTACATATTTAAAACTTTGCAACTGGCAGATTCCGGAATTAAGTCGGCCATTTATGCCAACAATCTTGATATCATTTGTTTAAATCTTGAATGATAATATCGAAATGTTTACGTCTGAAAAATATCAATAATACTAAAAAAGGGAATACATTAGAACAAGCGAGAAAAGTAGAAGTCTCGGTCTTATGAGTTTGTTCATAAGAAGTAAGATAAAGTTAAGTTGTGTGCTAAAATGTGTTTGATTAAAAGTAAAGCGAATACGTGTATCATCAATACCTTCTTCGTCGCTATTATTAGCCACAATTCTTGGGAATCGCCATATATTTCCGGTTCCTACCACACAGCCCATACACGACACAATCAGCCCTAGTGTTGACTGAAAATGTGCTCCCTCCACGCCTTCCATGCCCTCAATCTCGTCAACGCCATCACGCGACTTTCTCTGTAACGGCAATATTTGGTAAAAGGTTTTCACCGAGATAATTAATATGAAGTAAAACCTATGTTAACGGAGTCTCGACTCAGGTGTCCCTAGTTCGATTCTCGGTTGAGTCACGTCTTAGGCTTTTCAAATTCACTCCTTCAGCACCGTTTGCGGACAAGGTATTTTGAGATATTCGCCCTTTGGACGGAACTTTAAATGCAGACTATGTTTATTAAAACGTAATATGAAACGATGAAGTTGGAAGCTTTATAAATTACTCCAGTCAAAAGAATAAAGTTAATACTTTTCAAATTATGCCATAAAAAAGAGTTTCGATATTTCAAATTAGTTGTTTCAGTTAACACATCGGGACATTGGGTGATTTAATTTGACTGTAATACACTGAACAAAATTGCTAAGTATCAACTTGTGTATCTTAACTAATTTTCTTATTTTAAATATATTTTAGAATAGATATTTGATAAGTATTTTGTTTTGACCCATAGTTTGTAAAACATTTATTTTTTGTTTAAATTGTTAAATCTTTTGAGAGTTACCCTCCCTTTATATGAAAACATGAAATGTACTGATAAAACACATAACATGAGTCAACGATTGCTTAAAGATATAAAATTCTTAAACTTGGTATGAAATAATAGAAAAAAAACATAAAAAAATTACCAATTTGTCGCAGATTTGCCGTCTATATAAAAAAAATGAAATATGGATAATCTTAAATTACCTCCCTTTACATTGAATATTGTTTGAAATTCAAGTAACTGTAATTTAGCGTTAACATTAGCTATTTCGAAAATTTCTTTTGCAAACGCATTTGTAGTGGTAATGCTAGTAAAACATGATGTCAAAATAATTTTAACTGGCATATTTTAGAATTAGGAACATCGAAAGCTTCACTAATTCGAAGTACTTAATAAAATCCTATATACCCAGTTGTATAAGTGTTATAACTTATTTCTAAGAAAACACATTGACTTAAAAGTTTTAAAATATGTTCATGCAATCAGAGCTGACGATTTACACTCGTTATTTTGCAGTTTAACCGTATCTCTCATCAAGCTCGAAATACACAAAACAATGAGAATATTATTGACATATTCTTAGGTTGATACTTAGCAATTTGGTTTAGTATATTATACACTAGATTAAATACTGGTCACAGAGTCTGTTTCACGTTTTTTTAACGCGAACATATTGTGACTTTAAGGCTTAAACACCCTAACTATTTCTTAGTTGAGTTCCATTGCTTTCTCACCATGTTTAAAAACATGTAGAAAACGCAAACCTCATATGGCAATGGGAAATGTATTGGTTCATGAAGATAAATAAGATAAACATGTCTGCAATTAAAAATCAATAAGAAAAGGGGATCGTTTGTTCCTTATAAGAAAGTATTTTCAGCAAGTTTGCTAAGACTGGGACAAATGTCAATATTTGTTCAGCCCCTCACTCATTCATACCCAGATTAGATTCATATCTAAAACTGTTAAAAGTAGGATTAGATGCATTCAAGATATCCACTGCATGTCAAAAATACAGTTACAGCCAAGCAATAACAGGAAACTGCGCTAAAAAAAGTTTGAAGAAAACGAAATAGCACCCTTTTATACGATATACCCTTACGAATGCACCAGGCGGGAACATCCGTGTGATTACCTTACCATCAGGGTATACAACTATCATGCAGGCAGGGTATTAAACGTTCCTGATTCAAGCCTATATATAGATCCTAATCGAGTCTCCCGAATATATAAGAAACAAACACACATTTAAAATCATACTTACCTGTTTACTGTGTGATTCGTTCATTTCTGCAATGTATAGGGAATCATCGGGTAGTTTCATTTGCAGTACGAAAGTGTGATACGTTATTATGTCAATAAATAGTTTTAAAAAGTTGACACAGATTTTACTCAGAGTTTGTTTCAATACACATTACTAAAGCTAACTCGTTTTCATTCATTTGTTACATGTTATATTTGTGATAAAATAGATAGCATATTGTCACCTGAAGTTATTCAGAACACATCATGTGATTATAAGTCAAGTGATTCAAGTACTCGATTAAGAATAACAACCCCCACACACTTTTTAACACAATTTAATATTGTACTCGTTTTCTATTGCACACACTATAATAAAAACACGTTTGTCTTAAAAAAACAAAGGTATTCCGTATATGGCGTTTCTGTTTTAAATAGAAAGTATCGACTGTGTGCATGTATCATTACCATAGAATCAACTATTAAACTATTAACATTTTATCTGGAGGATGTGAATACTAATTTGATCGTCATTACACATTTGTTATCAGATTTTAAATTATTATAATACTGATATCGCCCCACATAAACTACATGGATAAATTGATAAAGATAGCTGTCGATGTTGTTCGCTGTTTAGGAAGATCGACATAATTATTTTATTAATATAAACGTTAGATAGTAGGCCTACATCTCCAATCCGCTGGGGTCACCCGGCCATTTTGTCTGTATTAAAAAAAATCAGTTTGGTCGATTCTTATGGATGGCGGGAGGTATACAGTATTGGTTCTACCTGGGCTGATAATTAAAGGAAATATATAAAGCCCTGGTTCTACCCAGGGAAAATGAGGGTGTTCTACCTTTTCCACAAACAAAAAATAAAAATCGACCGTCATATATGGCCTAACATGTGCATAAAATGACGTAAAACATCATTCAAACAAACCGATAAAACTGATTTTTTTTTCAATATTTCTTAGCCGTCTCTGACATAAAAATGCCTTTTTAGTTGTTTGAGGCTTTTAAGGACTGAAGGATCCCATTAATATCTTTCATATCGAATAATTTAAAACAAAATTATTCATGTTGTAAGCTAGTTTTGGAAATAAATGTGTCTTAGTTTAAAAAAGATACAAACAAATTGTTGTCAAAAAGAAAATAAATATCCAGTTGATGGACCCTGCTGGGGACCGAGGAGGGTTGGTTGTGCTAATATAAGTATACATAACACAGCCTCAATACCACAGTCATAACTGTGAGGGCAATGAACGATAACTCTTCACGGCGTGGAGATTGAACACAGCCTAAGTATTCTGAGACGAATTTCAATAACATTGTCTACTTATGATATCAATATGTTTCCTGTGCTCGATTTCTGTTTATTTCGATCCCTTGCGTCTTTTTCGCTCGATTTCTGTTCATTTCGTTCCTTTACGTCTCTTTTGCTTCCACAAAAAGTGGCACCATTTTCGGATTGCAGAAAATGCAGACGAAATGTTGCGACGGTGATATTTCAGTAGTGTCCAGTAGTAGTCTTGACTCTTGTAGAGTAGACTTGTGTAATAATTTAATGCGTTAGGTACGTAATGCCTATAAAACAAAGTTTTAATAAAACAAAGACTGACATATACTGTACTATTTCATGTTAATTTCTGCATGTGCGCACACTTCTTTTCTTTTTGTTACGGACATAACCGGTTTCCGTTGAAGTTGAGTTTCCACGGCGGCAAATTGAAAAACTTTTAAAGGACTCAAGTTAACATGTTCAAATCTCATAGGTGTATGAATAGGCCAGGGTCGGGTGCAATAATGTGATGGTTGGGCCATCGTATATTTCAGCCCAATATTTTGCCTAACAAATTGTTATCCCCACCCACCAACACACCCTCCAAACAAGTCCTTGTGTGTGTCTTGAACTTTTACTGCTAGCACTGGAATAGCTGTTACACGCGTGATTACATATAAATGGAGTGTGCTGGGGTCAGAGTCTATTTTAGGCTGTTCTACAGCAGATCAAACGGGCGCGACCATTTTCGTCACATGCAAGCCAAGGTTCATTGCAATACTCAATAAAATTGCCTAGAATTTCTTTTTTGGCTTGTCAATTTTTTGTACGCATATCTGTATATGGTCAGCTATGTGCCTTAGAACTCTCTCCCCCCCCCCCCCCCCCCCCCCCCCCCCCCCCCCCCCCCCCCCCCCCCCCCCCAACACACACACAGGGTATCTAATCTATTATAGTTATGTAATTCTGGAACAATTTAACCTGTCAACCTTTTCAAATTTTGGAGAGTATTGCCCTTTTTACTTGAATCTCCATAAAAGTATTTCATTTGATTTCATTACAGAATATAGTTTCTGGATCCCAGGACAATTTAAATAAGTTTGATCCTGACATTCATAATGGCCAGTGAGACCAGCAAGAAATGTGATGCCACATCCCAACAGAATTGTACAGGTATGACAGTGGACCGTCAAAGCTGTAGATGAGCTGAATATTTGAGTATTTTAATAGTATTTTTTTTAAAAATACAATAGATTTGAAAAATGTGAGTATCATTACTTCAAATATTCTAAACTTTTAAAAGTCATGAATATTGTGTATTTAGCAGGTTTATTTAATATTTGCATTATTAAAATCGTATGTTTCTATTAATAAGAACAAAGTTCATAAAGTGTTTCGCCTTAACTTTAAGTTAAGTTAATCAGAATAGTACAGGGTAGCAGGCAAGGCAAACCAAATGCTGTATTCACCGCAATATAAACGTATATGGTCAGCTCATATAAACGTTAATTCTCCCAAACTTAAGGAATGTGCATACAATGCCCTTGTCAGCCCACAACTAGAGTATGCCAGCAGCATTTGGGACCCCCACACAAAGTCTATCTTCGACAAACTGGAAAAAGTCCAATGCCTGGTAGCAAGGTGGACGTTAACCGACTACTCAAGCTACTCGAGTGTTACTTGTATGTTGGAGAGGCTGGGATGGAGGCTGTTAGAGCACCTAATAAATTTCTATAAAATAGTGCATGATATTGTAGCTGTCCATATTCCACAACACTTCGAACCCAACCATAGGGTTTCGAGGTATTGTCACTCCATGACTTTTAGACAGATCCATACAGGAGTTGACTACTATAAGTACTTCTTTCCTCTAACTTTTGTCCTGTGGAATTCACTCCCAGCTGATGTACTGCAGAAAGATCTTGACCTGTTCAAGCTGGCTGTCAGCCACATCCACCGTGTCAGACTTTAATTGCGTGACTGTTTTTAATCCTGCTTTTATCTTCTTACCGGTATGCTGTTTTTATTACCTTTAAACTGTTTTCCCCTAAAATTCTTATTTTTAACTTTTCTTGTCTACTAACTAGACACGATGCGCAGCTGCCCGATTAACCCGTGAGGGCTTGTGGCAAAATGTATAGATAGATAGATTGTCATTTATTTAAACATTAATTATTATTTCATTTTGACAGCATGAACTATATAAAAAATGTTTTTACTCTGAACGTGTTCCTTGTTATTCATCTTGAATCTGAGGGCTGGCGTGGCGCCGTCGGTAGCGTGACGGATTTGTACCGGAGGCCCAGGGTTCAATCCTCCGTGGTGCCACTGAGTTCCGTCGGTGTGTTCTTGGGCAAGACACTTTCCCTTAGCCTCGTCCGTCGGATGGGGACGTAAACCGGGCGGTCCCGTGTATCGGTCTATCCTCCGAGCATGTTAAAGAACCATAGGAATCTTTTTGATAATAAGGGTAGGGCAGGTTCCCGGATTCCTATGTATCCTTCTCCTGTCTCTGGGGTGGCTCTAAATAACCTATACTGTCTTGAAGAGCCGTTAAACAACATTCAATTCATCTTGAATCTTTCGAATAAATAAATAATAGATGAAAATCAGGAGATGATGTGTGTCTACTAAATATCAGGTAATTCATTCTCTGTCGGACAATCTTCAAAAAATCTTAACCTTAACAATCAATAACTGCTAGGTAACAATTCAGACAAAACTGTTATAAATAAAAATAATTTCTTGGTCACACGCAAGGTGTTTATGAATTACAAATAACAACAATATTTATTTATTTTTAACATTTCAAGCTTTTTAATTTTACTAAAATATCTTTTTATAAAAACATGATATATCTACAGTTTTCTCTTTGACAGAATTTACCAGTGCAGATCGTATGCGGTTCACTACATTGACATATGAAATCATCGAAGAGCTACGAATGAGAAGGGTAAGTTTAATATGGCTGGAATTCTGTGCTACTTTGGTCTGGATGCAACAGGCTTTGATCTGTGAACCATTCCTCACGCCCACAACTCCTGACCCACTTCACAAGGTACTTTAGATATTAAAGGGACACACAGCAATCTTGAGTTTTATATCAAGCATTACATGTGTGTGTGTATTTCTAAGGATTATAGTCCCTCCACCTACGACAGGCGTCCTACCCGATGATTATAGGCACAGTGTCTGGACTTTTATCTGTGTGTTGTTGTGTGATGTGATGATATGTCTACTTGAAGGAGCGAACTCAATGGTTTCTTTATAGTGCTGCCACACTGGAATACCACGCCATTGTAGACATGATACCCGCACCCACCCAGTTACATTATTCTAACACTGGTCAATCAGTCGTAGCACTACCCATTATTTGCTCGTCAGGCAAGGATTACAAGTGACTACTCCATTTTTAAAGTCTTTGGTATGACGCGGTCAGAGGACTCGAACCCACGACCTCCCGAATGAAAGGCAGACGCTATAACCACTACACCACAATGCAAGCATTACATTTGGCACCTCAATTTATTAATCCTGTGCCATTTCAACTTTAAAACTGCTTTAAAACATAATTTAATACAAATCTGAGATTTCAATTGTCTTTGTTATTCTACCAGTTGTTGTAAATTTGTGCAATATAATAATTTTTAATAGATAGGTTTCAATATTTAAAAACAATTTGCTTTGAACTATTCTAATAATTACTATTGAAGATTAAACAAATGCAAGTTGTGCAATGTTGAAAGTTGCTGCTTTGTCTCTCTGTCCTTCCATCATCTCATTCTGTCTGTCCTATTTTCGTTGTTTGGAGTATATATCTGAAACCGTTCAAGGTGAGCATATAAGCATATAAAGCTTTCTTTATGAAAGGGAAGAACACATAGGTGACGTGCAGAGTGAAATAACTATAACTCCAGGTTTGCCACCAAAAATGTCCATCTATGATCTTTAGTCAAAGGAAAACAACTCCACTGTATTTATTTTCGTATCTAGAATAACAGTTGTTTTTCTTGAAATTGTGCCATACACTAAGCATGAGGAGTAGATAAGCTGAGTTTGAGTATTTTACTCATACTTATTTTACAAAACCCCTCAATTTTTTTTAATTATGAGTATCAATACTCATCAACTTACTATAAAAACTCATAAATTAAAAAAATCATGAGTATTATATGTGTATGTTTTGTCATGTTGAACAGCTTATTCCATATTTACATGATGAAAATTGTTCCAAGCATGTGTCTAATATTAAGATCATACAGTGTTTCTTTTGTTTTTATTTAACTTCCACTTAATCAGAATAGTTGTTTCTTTTAAAATGTATTAATTCACATCCATTTTGAAAGCATGAACTATTTAAAGCAAGTGTTTACTCTGAACGAGTTCCCTTTACTCATTCATTTTGAATCTGATGAGTAAATACTCGTTGCAGTCAAAAATTATCTACAGGTCTAAGGTTCTTTTTATTTTATTTTATTATACCCCCGCTTTCACAAAGTGAAGTGGGGGCTATATAGGAATCGAGCTGCATGTAACGTTGCGTCACGCAACACATTTTTGTCCCGTTGCATCCTGTCGTGTAACTAATTTTTGTCCTGTTCCAATGCGTTGCGTCCCGTTGCGTAAAACATTTTTATTACTTGAATAACACGGATCAAGATTGCTTAAAATTGCTAAAAATAGACTTCATTCGTATAAATATGTATGATTTTGTCCGAAAACAAATCGGGAACCTATTGAATTTGATTGTGCTTCTATTGTTCATTAGCACAATGTTTTTGTCTTATTGTGTGACGTTAATATCGATCTGTGCTATTCCTCAAACAGTTTTAAATGGGTTGTTCCCGAACTTCATATACACGTAACAACTGATGACCATATGTCCCTCTACATCACCCATTGTTGATTGCCTGATTTATTGCAGAATTATGGCTCTTTGTTTGACTTAGAATTTAAGCAGGGGTATTCATCACCTTCATCACCTTTAGTTTTCCTGGTATTGATGTGATTTTTTTTTTTATTGCCACTGGCTGTTATCCATTATATTTGCTGTTTCACAGGAGCTAGATGTTGATAATGAGAAGAAAATACAGAAGTTGCTGAATGAGAGGTTTGGTATGGGATGGAAATTGGTAAGTACTGTTACTGTTGTTATCTTCAAAATGTTTGGAAATGTTTCGCAACAATATCATAATGTGTTATTCACTGTACTATTCAGATTAAATCTGTGGTTACAAAACAATCTTCATGCTCTTTAACCCTTAACCCGCTACATATATATAATGGACTGTTCTTTCTTTGAATTAAGACCATTCCATTTATGTGACAAAGGGGTGTTTTGGGGAAAATAATTGATCAGCAGCCAGACATTGTAAACCCTGATCAGCCTGCAAGTTACTCAGGATGATCTGGGTTTACAATGGACCCAAAGGCTATTATAGTCGTGCTGAGTGGGTTAAGGATTAATGTAACACATAAATTTAATTTTAAATGGATTTCAAAACAAGCTACACAGCTTAAACAAAATATTCCCGATGACGCAAATGATGATGAAAGCTCGGTCTTGATGTGTGTGTGTGTGGTGGTGGGGAACCAGGAGAACTGGGTGGGGAACCAGAAGAATTGGGTGGAAAACCCATGTGTTTGAGAAGGCAACCACCAAATTCTCTCACAACGACAAAACAGGGAATCGAACCCCGGTGACATTGGTGAGATTAAGCTACCCCATAATATTTGACCCGATAGTGTAGCATGTTTGAATATGTGTGACATACTGCAACAGTGATGTTTTGAGCGGCGATTTTTGCGATTCAGTTGAAAATTCCTAACTTCTTTCTGTGTATTTCAGCAGCTTTTAAGAAAGATTTTTGAAAAGATATTCAATAATTTGAATATTTCAATGAAATTTTGCTGAAACATAGATTAGCTTTTTAACATGCCATCAACAGCTGTACTGTTGCCCTGCTCCCTATTGGTCTCATACCAAAGCACTGTTGTTCGTGAGATAAGGTAATCATTGTCCATAGTTCTTACGAGTTTTAGTGATATGAAAGTGAAATGATTAAAACGGCATATTAGTTTTATACAAAATGTTGCATTCTAATGGAAAGTAAAATTATTCTATTCAAAAAAGTTTTCGTCTATGATTGTTTTGGTTACTAAGGACAAATCCAATATAAATCCTAAATGAAAATGTTTCTGCCTTCAAATACTCCATTTTTATTTTTTTTTACGATATTCTTATTTTTCTGACAGCAATCAGAGATTGCAGTTACACTTACTTAGAAACACTGATTTTTTGTAGAAGATAGTCTCTGGAATGGGTGCCAGAGACTATCTATATTAAGATTTTTGGATTTTTTTCACCATTTGCCAGCGAAACTATACCTCTGAACTTACCACACATAACACATTTTACGCTGTCAATAGGACCAAGGAAGCGGTAAGCTATCCAGTGTTGACGAAAAACATGAAGCAGAATTACGAGAGACTAGACGACAAATGGAGGAGAAAATGAGAGAGTATCAAGTGGAAGCGGTACTATAGTAGTATCTTTTTTCTAAAATTTCTAAAAAATCATTCAACACTTTGCAATACCCTGGTGTCTTAATTTGCAACAGTAGGCCAGTCTTAGCTTTGTTCATCTGAAATAGTTGCATACAATTTTGAATTTCAATCGATTTACATAAAAAATGAAAATTTTACTTAAAAAGTCGAGTTGCACGAGCACCAGGTTTGAAAATAGCTCATCAAAAAAAATCATCTGAAATAGTTGCATACAATTTTGAATGTCAATCGATTTACATAAAAATTGGAAATTTTAACGAAGAAGTCGAGTTGCTCGTGCACCAGGTTTGAAAATAGCTCATCCAAAAATCAGTCTAACAAAATTGTTGCGCAGTAATAATGGAATACCATTCAGATATACTCATAGGAAATTTCATAACAAGAAAAGGAAAAACAAAACATAATTATTTAAAATATGGGGGCGTTAGGAGTTTCATTAAGTATATATGTTTTGTGTAATTCTACACTTGTTAACTAGGCTTGTATGATTTCCTTTCAGACTCAGCATCTGGTGTACAGGAAGATGGCAGAAAAAGAGAAAGATTCTCTAAAGGATGAAATCAGAAAGCTCCAGGTATCTGTCAATAGACAGTGAAGAGATTCTTTTTCTTTTTTCCTTTTTTTTAAATATTTTATTTCATTATTTAATTGTTACATTATTGAAGCATTAGCAGTTGGCAATGCATATTCGTTGTTTACAAAAGTAATATTTTCAGTTCAATTTGTATTTAGGATGAAATAGTTTCATTTTTCTACGGAGAAAATTATGCAAGAAAGCTAGAACACCTACAAAAGAAGTGTAAAAATATAGGAAAGTTAGAGTTGGCATGCAAATGGTACCAGAAGTATATAATGTTAAGGGGAAGAGAAAAAACAACAAAAAGAGAAGTTGGATGGTTGTAAGATATGTATTTGATTTAAGGCAAGAACAAGACGTCATGATGTTTCATGTAATTATTATGTGTGTCCGGTGGAGATGGGTGAATTCCATCCTGAGATACAATTTGTTTGTCCAGTTGTTATGTATAATTATTAGCTATACATTACCTATGTTTTATGTGGAGTGCGTGGTCCAGTGGTAGAGCGTCGAACTCCTGATCGAGAGGTCGTGAGTTCGATCCTCCGTCGCACCACGTTATTTATCCTTGAGCAAGATAATTAATCCACATTGCTTAGTACTGATTCTATCCAGGAAGCCATCGAGAGTGATTAACCTAAGTTGCAAGAACTTGTTTCGCAATCGATGTAAAATAAATATGTTTAAACATATGACCTTAACCTTCAGTTCAAGGTCACACTCATACCACGGGCTTTATCATGTATCGGCCCCGTTTGGTCACGGGGCAAAGAATAGGGCCACTGCAGATCCCTTTGGAGGGGTAGGCAGAGGGGTAGAATCCCCCCAAATTCATGTTCATTTTATCATTTTTTGTTCATGTTCATTAAAGGTCTTCATCATGATCCCTGCATTGTTTCAGGTGCTATCTCGCTCACATCAAAAGAGCAGTGGCAGAAAAACAATAACGTGGCTCCAGCGTAAATGGAGTTTCTACGATAGAACTTGCAGCAACTCTGCAGTTCAGGGCGAGAAGGTTCTAGGCCCATTTTCTATACTTTATCTCGATGTACATGGAAGATGAGCCTGGCATGTTCATGCCTGATAGGCGCCATATAACCTTTTCATGTGTTGGTGCGCCTT
The DNA here is from genome assembly GCA_037043455.1 of Cyrtodaria siliqua. Taxonomy (NCBI): domain Eukaryota; kingdom Metazoa; phylum Mollusca; class Bivalvia; order Adapedonta; family Hiatellidae; genus Cyrtodaria; species Cyrtodaria siliqua. The sequence goes on along the minus strand of JAWPHD010005592.1, from coordinate 140,403 downwards.
AAAACCCCAATTCAATTATCATGTATCATGTGATGTGTCTGCGGCATGGTGATTTCCAGTGTGGCAGCAATATAATGCTGAGCCTTGTAAGAGTTCACTGCTGCAAGTAGACACTGTTGTGAGATGATCGAAAGATTGTTAAAAGCGGCCCCCCGTACATAACCTTGTAGATAAATTAACGTCTTTGATGATGTGGATGCTGCTGTTTTACATTGATCTATTCATAGATTCTCGTTTTATAACCTATTCACTATTACAGCTATCTATTCCTGGACAGTTGCTATTCATAGATTCTCAGTTTTCAAAATTTTCATTTTTACAGTAACCTATTCTCGGAGAGTTGATATTAAAATATTCTCAGTTTACAACCTATTTACTATCTCATTATCTATTTTCGAGCAGTTGCCAGGGCTGTCTCTAATTTTTGAGACAGTTGGTTACTTTGATTTGACAGGTGGCTACCATTAGTGATCGAGCAAAGCGAGAGAGGTTGTTAGGGGGTCTGCGAGCAATTTCTCCCCCATGGATAAGCATGGGGTCTAATTGCATACTGTTTTTGGTGCTAATTAGGGTCAGGATTTTTAGTTATTTCATGATTCTTTTAGATGATGAAATAAAACAATAATATTTGATACTGATTTGAAAAAAATAAATTGTTACAGCCTGCTCAAAATTCGAAACAAACAGAATATAGCCGGCTGCCGGCTATTAGAGACAGCCCTGGTTGCCGTTCACAGATTCTCATTATTACATTTATATCTTCTTGGACATTTGCTATTCAAATATTCTCAGTTCACAACCTATTCACTATTACATTTACCTATTCCTGGACAGTTGAGCAACTATTCCCTGGAGAAGAAGGTGCGTGAGTCGGAGAGACAGGAGAAAATACAGACTAACGAGCGAGAGCAGCATATACGCCAGGTGTCCAGGTTTGAGAGCCAGTACGGGCAGCTTGAAGGGATCATCAAGAAAGTCACGGAGAAACAGAACAGCCTTGACACGGACAGTGAGTCATTGTTTGTGCAGGCCAGTGCTCCAGATGAGCAATTTTTAGGGGTATTTCAGCATTACATTTTTTTTGAAAAACACCCAACGAAAATCAGTAAAAAATTACTAGTGAAATCTTATAAAAATGTGAAAATAATTCCTGTACAACATGTCATATTTGCATGAAAAACGCGACACGACTGTGAATATTACTATTAAAAAATTGTGGATTTATTTAGTGAGTGAAATACCTTTTTACAGAAAAGCTTATCTGTAGCACTATAAGTTTATGCTGTCTTCAATTAAAAAAAACGTCTTTTCAATTTTATCTATCTAGAAAAGTTGAAAATATGTTAATTAAAACCTTCTGAACGATGAAAAGAAATGATCCAGACAGCTTAAACATAAACTGCCTGATTTATAGGAACGATTTTGTAAAAAAGATGTAGAAAATCGTTTCTATAAATTGATACTTCTATCCTGATTAACCTAATTGAGTTTGGTTTTTCATGTTTGCTTTATTGTTTATATACTTTTTCCGTCACACACCGTAAAATGACAGAGGGATAACCGGATGACAAAGCCAGGAAAATGGTGGAAATTTGTACAGGTTAGATATTCCCTTCCATTTTTGTCTTTTTAAAAAAAAAACAGAAGTGCAACAAAGAATTACACAGTGTACATGTTTATGGATGTTTAACATTATGCAGTGATTATTCCAACCAATTCTGTTGACAAATAAGTCAATGTAAATTGTAGCAAAATTGTGTGAAATAGCAATTTAAGAGAAGTTAGGAGTGTGTTTGTGCCTTGGAGAAGTTATCTGCTCCAAAAGGTGCCGTGGTACAAGAAAACATCTGCCTTAGTCAACAGAGCAAATTTTAAAAAGAGGCCACAGATGACGGAGCAAAGAAATTGCGTGTTTCCCAAGTTGATAGAGATTATTTCTTGGAAAATAGCCATAATTTATTATCTTCCATTTTTTCGAATCTGATGCATGATTTGTTAATAAAATGAATTGTTTGCGAGTCGAGAAGACAAAACAGCAAACCAGAATTGATATTGAAAACTGCATACGGTTTCAGTTTTCGACATGTATTATAGTTTTTGGTGTATACTGGTTTATCGTTGCAGCCTACCGTGATATATAAATACTAGGGGATAAGTTTGATGTTGTTTATGTAGTGTTTTGCCTGGTAGCACACTAGTGATGTTACTGTGCAATTGTTCACCTACAGTTTCATTTCTTATGCCACGGTAAGGATTCTTGCATTATTCCCCATTTTTTAAGTGTTTTAGAGTTTTGACCTTGTATGATGTCACACGAAGAATATATACAATTTAATATGTTACTCCGCATTTGTTCAGATTCAATTTATTACTTGTCATGTGCACTAGTTTTGACTTGTATCACTCTATGGGTATGTTTGATATATTTCTTCACGTTTGCACATTTGACCTGGTATCATACTAAGGGATATATAATTAGGTTCGATTTAGTACTTGTCATTCTTGTATCACACTAAGGGATATAGGTTTGATTTTCACACTTAGAATTTTGACCTTGTATCACACAAGGTGTTATATATTTAATACATTACTTGTTATTTGGACACATAGAGTTTTGACCTTGTATCACACAAGGCGATATATATTTGATATAATACTCGTCACGGTTACAGTTTTGACCTTGTATCATACAAGGCGATATATATTTGATATAATACTCGTCACGGTTACAGTTTTGACCTTGTATCATACAAGGCGATATATATTTGATATAATACTCGTCACGGTTACAGTTTTGACCTTGTATCATACAAGGCGATATATATTTGATATAATACTCGTCACGGTTACAGTTTTGACCTTGTATCACACAAGGCGATATATATTTGATATAATACTCGTCACGGTTACAGTTTTGACCTTGTATCACACAAGGCGATATATATTTGATATAATACTCGTCACGCTTACAGTTTTGACCTTGTATCACACAAGGCGATATATATTTGATATCATACTTGTCATTTGCACTATAGAGTTTTGGCCTGATGTCACACTTCTAGGAATATATGTTTAATATATTTCTTACTATTTGCACATTCGACCTCGTTTCCCACTAGGGATGTAATGTTTAGTATGTTAACTGTGTGAGTTATTTATGTACAGTTTCATTCTTACATCCCACTGATGTTATACAGTTGATATATTACTCCTCATTTTGTACTCTTAGATGACCTTGTATCAGACGCGAGATAAATATTTTATATGCTTCTCCGCAATGTTTCACGTAGGGTTTTGCTTTATCTTACTAGGGATATACATTTGATATATTACTCCGCAACTGTTCGCGTAGAGTTTCCACCTCGTATCGCAATATCTCCATCTCCTTTTTGTACTTCTCCATATCTTGTTTATGACGTTTTGAGTCCCGCGACATTTTGTTGTAATCCTTTAACTTTTCTTTCTGTCGCTCAACAACATTTTTCAGTTTTTCATTTTTTCTCTTAAGGGTGCCCTCGTGTGAATATCAGAACAGATAGAATTTTTTATTTCCCTGTTTTTTATGAAGACTAACATATTACTAGTTAGTTTCTGGAAAAATAATGATGGGTCGGTGATTTAACTTTTTCGCAAAATTAATCTTTAGTAATACACTCTCACAGTGCGGTTTTAAATTCTGAATCAGCTGCAAATTGTGTATGGCAACTTACATGTGTGTAGTGTGGTTTGCAGAACAGGTATCGATTTTCCGTCTTTTTTAATGTAATAGATCATACTTTAGGACGAAAAATTAAGGGTTGGGGTATTTTTATCACCATCTGAAAAATTAGTACATCCCTTGTCATTACCCCACCCAGTTTACTATAAATTGCATTTTTAAATTTGTGATCCATAAATTTTTCATGATAAAGGAACAGATAACTTTTTGAGATATTTTGTCTACAATATATACAAGAGCTGAGTATCAGAATGAAAAAATAAAAATTGGGGGTCGGTGTGCATATAAGAAAGATATTCAATAAAAACTGAGAAAAAAATGTGCTTTTTTAGATTTCGACGAGCTCTGACATATAACGGCATAGGTCTGTAACAAATAATAGGAAAATACTTTTTATTCCTGTCTATGTATATGCTAACACATGTCTTTGTAATAAAGTTTAAATTAAGTGAATATCTTAAATAGTTTTTGAGAAATACCATCTTTTGTACCCCTACCCCCCATTTTGGCTTATGTTAAAAATTGTCAATTTTGGGCACAACACGTGAGGTCAAAAAAAAAATCTAGTTTTTTTTAATTTTTTTTTGCACTAAAATATCCCTATTGGGCATAAGTTTGTTACTGTATAATTATTTTTTCCAGTTTTATTATAATTTTTGAAGTATAACAAATGTAAATTTCCGGAAGTGCAAAAATCCAAAACCTCAGCAGAGGGCACCCTTAAGTTTGACCACTTCACGTAATTATTTCTTCAGGTCTTTTATTTGTTTACTCAAATCATCCAAATTGTCATCTACAGCCTTCTTCTTTTCTTCTTTCAGTCTCTCATCAATGAGTTTATGGATCGGGGTTTTGTGATTTCCTATCGCAGTTTCATTCAATGCTTTATGACACTTGAGTTCTAGATTTGTTAATAAATCGCTCAGGTTTTGTATAATCACTCCAGGGTGGGCCTTTTCATCGCATAATTCAAACTTTGCACCTTCTGTATAGATCAACGGTACAAGTTGGGCCACGATAGTATCGAGAAGACGTTTGTTGATCGTGGCCTGTCCACTCTGGAGTTTTCGGAGCTCGTCTGTGAGTTTCTGTGCTAGCCAGGGGTAGTCTTTGCTTAGTTTTTCTCGAAAAACGCTGAAAGCATTTGGACCTCTGTGGGGTAGATAGCGAAGCAGCATTGCAACCTGGGTCTCCCTGGATGATATCTTCTGTAATTTGGACATGTTTATGGATGTTTAACATTATGCAGTGATTATTCCAACCAATTCTGTTGACAAATAAGTCAGATATTCTAATCATTTTAACTTTGTTTTCGAAAATTACACAAAATGTAAATTGTAGCAAAATTGTGTGAAATAGCAATTTAAGAAAAGTTAGGAGTGTGTTTGTGCCTTGGAGAAGTTATCTGCTCCAAAAGGTGCCGTGGTACAAGAAAACATCTGCCTTAGTCAACAGAGCAAATTTTAAAAAGAGGCCACAGATGACAGAGCAAAGAAATTGCGTGTTTCCCAAGTTGATAGAGATTATTTCTTGGAAAATAGCCATAATTTATTATCTTCCATTTTTTCGAATCTGATGCATGATTTGTTAATAAAATGAATTGTTTGCGAGTCGAGAAGACAAAACAGCAAACCAGAATTGATATTGAAAACTGCATACGGTTTCAGTTTTCGACATGTATTATAGTTTTTGGTGTATACTGGTTTATCGTTGCAGCCTACCGTGATATATAAATACTAGGGGATAAGTTTGATGTTGTTTATGTAGTGTTTTGCCTGGTAGCACACTAGTGATGTTACTGTGCAATTGTTCACCTACAGTTTCATTTCTTATGCCACGGTAAGGATTCTTGCATTATTCCCCATTTTTTTACAAAGTGTTTTAGAGTTTTGACCTTGTATGATGTCACACGAAGAATATATACAATTTAATATGTTACTCCGCATTTGTTCCGATTCAATTTATTACTTGTCATGTGCACTAGTTTTGACTTGTATCACTCTATGGGTATGTTTGATATATTTCTTCACATTTGCACATTTGACCTGGTATCATACTAAGGGATATATAATTAGGTTCGATTTAGTACTTGTCATTCTTGTATCACACTAAGGGATATAGGTTTGATTTGCACACTTAGAATTTTGACCTTGTATCACTCAAGGTGTTATATATTTAATACATTAGTTGTCATTTGGACACATAGAGTTTTGACCTTGTATCACACAAGGCGATATATATTTGATATAATACTCGTCACGCTTACAGTTTTGACCTTGTATCACACAAGGCGATATATATTTGATATAATACTCGTCATGCTTACAGTTTTGACCTTGTATCATGCAAGGCGATATATATTTGATATAATACTCGTCGTGCTTACAGTTTTGACCTTGTATCACACAAGGCGATATATATTTGATATAATACTCGTCACGGTTACAGTTTTGACCTTGTATCACACAAGGCGATATATATTTGATATAATACTCGTCACGCTTACAGTTTTGACCTTGTATCATACAAGGCGATATATATTTGATATAATACTCGTCATGCTTACAGTTTTGACCTTGTATCACACAAGGCGATATATATTTGATATCATACTTGTCATTTGCACTATAGAGTTTTGGTCTGATGTCACACTTCTAGGAATATATGTTTAATATATTTCTTACTATTTGCACATTCGACCTCGTTTCCCACTAGGGATGTAATGTTTAGTATGTTAACTGTGTGAGTTATTTATGTACAGTTTCATTCTTACATCCCACTGATGTTATACAGTTGATATATTACTCCTCATTTTGTACTCTTAGATGACCTTGTATCAGACGCGAGATCAATATTTTATATGCTTCTCCGCAATGTTTCACGTAGGGTTTTGCTTTATCTTACTAGGGATATACATTTGATATATTACTCCGCAACTGTTCGCGTAGAGTTTCCACCTCGTATCGCAATATCTCCATCTCCTTTTTGTACTTCTCCATATCTTGTTTATGACGTTTTGAGTCCCGCGACATTTTGTTGTAATCCTTTAACTTTTCTTTCTGTCGCTCAACAACATTTTTCAGTTTTTCATTTTCTCCCTTAAGTTTGACCACTTCACGTAATTGTTTCTTCAGGTCTTTTATTTGTTTACTCAAATCATCCAAATTGTCATCTACAGCCTTCTTCTTTTCTTCTTTCAGTCTCTCATCAATGAGTTTATGGATCGGGGTTTTGTGATTTCCTATCGCAGTTTCATTCAATGCTTTATGACACTTGAGTTCTAGATTTGTTAATAAATCGCTCAGGTTTTGTATAATCACTCCAGGGTGGGCCTTTTCATCGCATAATTCAAACTTTGCACCTTCTGTATAGATCAACGGTTTGTTTGATATATTTCTTCACGTTTGCACATTTGACCTGGTATCATATTAAGGGATATATAATTAGGTTCGATTTAGTACTTGTCATTCTTGTATCACACTAAGGGATATAGGTTTGATTTGCACACTTAGAATTTTGACCTTGTATCACACAAGGTGTTATATATTTAATACATTACTTGTTATTTGGACACATAGAGTTTTGACCTTGTATCACGCAAGGCGATATATATTTGATATAATACTCGTCACGGTTACAGTTTTGACCTTGTATCACACAAGGCGATATATATTTGATATAATACTCGTCACGGTTACAGTTTTGACCTTGTATCACACAAGGCGATATATATTTGATATAATACTCGTCACGCTTACAGTTTTGACCTTGTATCACACAAGGCGATATATATTTGATATAATACTCTTCATGCTTACAGTTTTGACCTTGTATCACACAAGGCGATATATATTTGATATCATACTTGTCATTTGCACTATAGAGTTTTGGCCTGATGTCACACTTTGTCTAGGAATATATGTTTAATATATTTCTTACTATTTGCACATTCGACCTTGTATCCCACTATGGATGTAAAGTTTAGTATGTTACTGTGCAGTTGTTTCCTGTACAGTTCCATTCTTATGTCACACTCATGTTATACAGTTGATATATTACTCCTCATGTTGTACTCTTAGATGGCCTTGTATCAGACGCGAGATAAATATTTAATATGCTTTCCGCAATGTTTCACGTAGGGTTTTGCTTTATCTTACTAGGGATATACATTTGATATATTACTCCTCATTTTGTACTCTAAGAGTTTTGACCTTGTATCAGATGCGAGATAAATATTTGATATGCTTCTCCGCAATGTTTCAAGTAGGGTTTTGCTTTATCTTACTAGGGATATACGTTTGATATATTACTCCGCAACTGTTCCCGTAGAGTTTCCACTTCATATCGCAATATCTCCATCTCTTTTTTGTACTTCTCCATATCTTGTTTGTGACGTTTCGAGTCCCGCGACATTTTGTTGTAATCCTTTAACTTTTCTTTCTGTCGTTCAACAACATTTTTCAGTTTCTCATTTTCTCCCTTAAGTTTGACCACTTCACGTAATTGTTTCTTCAGGTCTTTTACTTGTTTACTCAAATCATCCAAATTGTCATCTACAGCCTTCTTCTTTTCTTCTTTTAGTCTCTCATCAATGAGTTTATGGATCGGGGTTTTATGATTTCCTACCGCAGTTACTTCCAATGCTTTATGACACTTGAGTTTTAGATTTGTTAATAAATCGCTCAGATTTTGTATAATCACTCCAGGGTGGGCCTTTTCATCGCATAATTCAAACTTTGTGCCTTCTGAATAGATCAACGGTACAAGTTGGGCCATGATAGTATCGAGAAGACGTTTGTTGATCGTGGCCTGTCCACTCTGGAGTTTTCGGAGCTCGTCCGTGAGTTTCTGCGCTAGCCAGGGGTAGTCTTTGCTGAGTTTTTCTCGAAAAACGCTGAAAGCCTTTGGACCTCTGTGTGGTAGATAGCGAAGTAGCATTGCAACCTGGGTCTCCCTGGATGATATCTTCTGTAATTTGGAAATTTTAATAAATAGTATTAGAATAAAATAGAAGAATGTTTTGGTTCTTATGACTTACGTTATCATTGTAATTGAAAAAAGTTTAAGATAAACAAAATACTAATTTGATTACATATAGCTTTTATATCTCTAAACAGTTATTCGAAATGGGGATATGTACAAAGAACAGAAGCCAGAGATGGAGAGAGGTGGAGAAAGACAGATGGAGAAAATGGGAGAGGGTGAGAGAGAGAGATAGAGAGGTTAGGATGGGAGAGAGCAAATGAGAGAGAGGTGACAAAAGACAGATGGGAGAGAGAGTGAGAGGGAGGTTGAGAAGGGAGAGAATGAGAGAGAGAGTGAGAGGGAGGTTGGGAAGGGATAGAATGAGAGAGAGTGAGGTGGATAAAGGGAGATGGAGAAAGATAGGATGCAGAGAGAGAGTGGGGGAGGGTGAGAGATAGAGATAGATTGGGAGGGAGAAGAGAGAGAGATAGATTGGGGAGGGAGATTGGGAGGGAGGAGAGAGAGATATGTGAAGAGAAAGGCATATGGAGAGTGATAGGAGAGAGAGGTTTGAGAGAGAGAGAGAGACAGTGAGAGACAGAGAGAGAGAGAGAGAGACTTACACTGATCCAGTCCACCTGCTCTTCTGTAAGAACATTTTCAGCATACAATGAATGCAAGAAAGCTGTGGATGGGTGTAGATCTTTGAGGAAACTCTCGACACACTTATCCAAAGCTCGTCTCTCCTTCTGGTCCATGATAGTCAAATTGTTTGCCTTACTCCTGATTTTTTTTCTTCGCCAATTTATTAAATAGAAATTTGCCACATCTTCTATTATACATCAAACATGTATCTACTTATTTTTCTCCCTTTTTTTCATTTTTTTTATATTGTTCACGTGAAATATTAAGTAGCATTCTTTGTCTGTGAATTTCGTATGAACTCAGTCGAAGAAATTACGATTTTTGATCACTAGCCCGAATTATTATATAATCATTTGGACTATTACAATTTTCATAATCCCAACTAAATTTCTAGATTTTTACTAGCCCTAATTAATATTGACTAGTTTTTCACCTTTGGGCTAGTGCTAATTTCTCTTAAAATTTCTTATAAAATACTTTCTCAATTTATATTATTGCCACCTTAAATGTCTAATTCTTCAGAATTAAAATTTATAAACTGTTCATATGTAATTGTATAGTATGACAAACTGTCTGTTTCGTCGTGCAATGGCAATCTCACTTCTACAGTTATTTCAGTATTATCTTCCCTTTCTTCCCTAATTTGTGAATTTAATCCTACATTAATTTATTTAACACTTTTCATGATCCAGAAATTGCACCTTTAATAAATTATCCATTCTTTTCTCTTTGAACATAATTTTTGCATTTACTTTTAATTAATAGAGCTAATTTTACCAAACCCTATATATGTATTATAAACCACTGAAAATCATTTTGACTTTTGTTGTATCATTATTATAAAAATTGTCATTTTGAAATTGGCTTAATTGTCTTTAAACTTTCTTTTGAACTTATGCACACAGTGTGTTAAAATGTTGAAAGTCATTCTCATAATGGTTAATTTTGGTCTATTGTTTTAGTTTTGAATTGTGGTAATAAAAATAGTCCCTTTTCAATACATGTGGAGGAAAAGATAAGATTTACTGGGGTATTTGTTGAAATGTATATTTTTTGTTTAATTGGGTAATCCATACCAACTCCTTCTTGCAATTCGAGCAGATCAAATCATTGATTGCAAAACTATTGTAACTATATATAAATAAACAGGCCTGCCAAAACGTTTGAACGCAAAATCAAATTTAAAGATTTAAAGCGCACGAAGAACATTTTTAAATCAAAATTTTGAGCATAAGACTTGATTTTCGGATTTTAAAGTGCAAGTTTAAATTATTCATGCTATTAATACAAATTGATATTACAGAAAATAGTAGATTATAGAAAATAGTAGATTAGCATAATTCTCCGTCTTCAACATGCACACAAATAGTTTGTATTATGGAGGACTGCGTAATTTGATTTGTAAGACTGATTTTTCCGCAAATGTTTTTTTATGAAAGTGCACTTACTTTTCTACACAGATAATGTGCTAAATGCAAATACAAAGTCTTCATAACTCTTATACAAATTATAATCATCGTACACAGCAGCAGCTCTTATAGTGGTACAGTCGATTCCGTTTAATCGCATATCGGTTAATTGCATATTTCGGTTAATTGCATAAAGTTTTGAAACACAAAACCAATCGTATTCTTTTGCCTGTAAAAAACCCCGTATAATCGCATAGGTTTTTGTCACATTCCGGATAATTGCACAACGAATATCTGGCTAATTGCATACTGAAAGTCAAATTTACATGTATTTTGCAACTGTTAATTGATTGACGCGGTCACAGAGATAAGCCCGAGGCAAATTGATTGACAAAAGGTGCTAATTGGCTTGCCGAGAGAGTTTGCCATTTTGTGCGGTTTCCGTAAAGCTTCCACGCCATGACGATCGCTCACCAATAAGCATACATGATTTAATAATAAGTTTGTATGCAATGTAAAGCAATGTGTTGTTAATTATTTACTGCTGTCAGTTTGCTAGTGTCGGTAGAGATGCATATGACATTGAGTAGCTCATAGAGGTTACTTAATAAATGAAAAATAAAATAAGCTTTTGTGTTATTATCATGGCTGTGTAATTCACACTACAGACAATAGCAAAGTGACGCAGGTTGAAAGAAAACAAATACGCATAAATATTGCGTAAAATCTATCAAATAACGGTAAATACAAAATGGATAAGCACAATAATAATCCTATCAAACATCTTACATAGAATTAACTCGCTTTTATGGAGTTTCTATGTAAGTATTAACAGAACAGTAAAACGAAAGTAGAAACGTGCGCCGCTACATGTACAAAATGTTCAGTTTCGGTTATTCGAATACTCCGGTTAATCGCATATATTTTCTTGACAAATCGGCTATGCTAATAACCGAAATCGACTGTACCACACACAAGGAGTTGCTAGTTCCTGAAACTTGCTATTTCAATTCGGTTGACCAATTAAATACACTCAAGTGATATGAAAACGCAACACGGGAATTTCCGCTATATATTGTATGTACAATATGCTGCTTTTAATCGAATGGTACATGGCTACGTAAGACCTTTCTTTTTGGAAAAAATACTAAAACAACAAATAATACAGCAAATAGTATTCCTTCAATGTTTCATTATTCACAGAGTACACGTTTGGCTCAATCATGTGAGCAAACTTAGGATGCAACATTTTGCAGACTATTTACGTTAAATACAGTACTGAACTAGCTCAATTTTTCAAAGAGCTACTTCAACATTTATGAAGTTCTTGTTACAAAGTGTAGTGTGATTCACAGTTGTGTCCTTTCTCTAGTTAACTGCAACTTTCTTTTTAAAAAACATCTTGGGATTTCTTTGGAATATTATGTGCAATTAAGTGTGCAGTATATACAATATATAGCGGAAATTCCCGTGTTGCGTTTTCATATCACTTGAGTGTATGCCACAGATATATTGCTGCTATTGCACATGTCATTACGTCACTGAAAAAAATAATTATGTCCTTAGGTGTTAATTGTATACACTTGTAAATACTCCTCTGACTAGGGAGTGTAACAGGACAAGTTTGGGAAATTGTGAAAATATAGCTGTTAAATCATGAACATTTTGTTTTTGATGGAAAATCCGGAGATTGTACACTTAAATCCGGAGATCCGGAAAGCGACTGACAAATCCAGTGAATCCGGATATTATCCGGATATTTGGCCAGAATAAAGCACACGATACAATAGTTTATGGAGCCCTCAGAATGTTGGGTTATATATACTTGTAAAACAATAACCACTCCCTGACAAAAAAATGCTCACTGAGCAAAATTTTATGAAATTTCACATTTGCTAGTGAGATTTCCACTTGTATTTACTGCAGATTGTTAAAAAGTAATGAGATTTGTGGGCCCATTTAACTTTTTTGAATGAGATATTTCAGAAAACAATAGGAAAATCTCCATAAATCTCCCCCTAAAGTATGTAAAATTTAAATCATGCTCAATAACTAACCACTTGATGAATCTCTTATTAAAGTTCCTATCCTGCCATCAACAGGCAAATTTTACAATAGATGTACACCTTTTCTAAACCTACTGATGACAAGGTGTATATATATATTTAAATTACATCTTTGAGAATCCAAACTTTAAAGACACAATATAAACGGCTTGAACCATCCAGACCAAACCCCAAAACTGGAGCATTGAATTAAGAGTTACCTGAACTCCTTAATTTATTTTATGCATATTCGACTACAGGTATTTTAAGAACCCATGCATAACCTATACTTTTAATTGGCAAATGACCAGAACACCTGGATACAGTTTTGATAAACAGTTTTGTAGTGTATTTATTATTTAGCAAGTTAGTTTCTTTAAAGAAACTAAACTGCCAAATTTCACTACAAAACTATTCTTCCAAACTCTGTACATGTGTTGAGGTCATAAAATAATGCATATATATGCTGATTAAAAGTCTAGTTTTTTTCACAGATATTTAGAATAACCATAATTGAATATGTGTAAAACGAATTAAGACTAATTGGTAACTCGTAGTTTGATACTAGTGCAATGATAACAATAGGATGATGCATCGTCTGACCGGTTAAAGTGTTTATTTTGCAGTTATAGAGCTTGGATTCACCAGATATGTAAGTTACATATTTGTCAATTTAATTCTAAAAACACTTTATACAATTAAATCTAAACAAAACTCAGTGTCCACTTTCTTTCGCAACTGAGTATATATACGTGATCGTTAGTAGGCTAAGAAATAGAGTACATCTGTTGTAAAGTTTGCCTGTTATTGGTGGGATAACAGCTTTAAGGGAATATAAGAATAATATATATGTTCCTATATTGGACAATAAAAAACAAGAGTCTCTTTAGATCAAATAAACGAAACTATATTACTGAGGCATGTAACAATATAATGAGCATATATCAACAAGAAACGTCTACTATCTGTCCCTTGGTTACCATATATACCTACAGCTCATACTCTTTAAAGGGACAAATGAAAATGTTGAAGCATTTATCAAACTTTAAACTTACTCCTCGTTTTTTTTATTATCCAGTATCGTTAAACTAAACCTGCTTGCATATATTTAAATAACGAATAATACATTTTGGGAGTTTCAATATTTCAGGGGTTAGCGTTTTGCTTATGGGATGGCGAGTTGTCCGTCGTCCATTGTCCTTTAACTTTTGCCTTTGTTAGACCTCTTGGCCTTCATTAGCTCTACTGATCAAAGATCAGCAGAGCTTATGCCGTGGTGCGGTGTCCGTCTGTCCTAAAGTTTATTTTGTAGCGACTACTCCTCTGAAACTACTGGATGGATTTTCATGAAACTTCACAGGCATGTTGTCCATGATGTCTAGTTGATTCTAGCAAAAAATCATGTTGATGTGAAATTCAAGATGGCCGCCACAGCTAAAAATAGATTTTTAAAAAGCAAGTTTGTAGCGACTACTTCTTGAAAACTATAAGTGATATTGATATGGGACTTTTTCTAAAATGATCAGCATGACAGGATGTTGGTCCTTGTCATTTTGATTTGACATTAAACATGGCTGCAAGCGGCCATCTTGGTTTACATCATGAATCTTCACAGGAATGTTGCTCTTGATGTCTAGTGTTGATCGTAGCAAAATTTCAGATCGGTCGGAAATCCAAGATGTCCGCCACGGCTAAAAAATAAGTTTGTAGCGACTACTTCTTAAAAAGTGTGAGTGATATTGATATGGGACTTTTTCTGAAATGATCAACATGACATGATGTTGGTCCTTGTTGAAAATAATTTTGAAACGGTTGCCAGCGGCCATCTTTGTTTGCATAGAGTTATATAGTACAAACTTGTAGCGACTACTTCTCTGAAACTCCCTGACGAATTTTCATGAAACTTCTCAGGAATATTGCCCTTGATGTCTAATTGACCCTACCAAAATTTCAGGTCAGCCGGAAGTTCAAGTTGGCCACCACGACCAAAAATAGATTAAAAAACAAATACATTTGTAGCAACTACTTCTTGAAAACTATAAGTGATATTGATATGGGACTTTTTCTAAAATAATCAGCATGACATGTTGTTGGTCCTTGTCAAAAATCACTATGATTCGACGATAGACATGGCTGCCAGTGGCCATCTTTGTTTACATACAGTTATATAGTAAAAACTTATAGCGACTACTCCTCTGAATCTACTTGACAGATTTTCATGAAACTTCACAGGAATGTAGCTCTTGATATCTAGTTGATCCTAGCAAATTTCAGGTCTGCCAGAAATTCGACATGGCCACCACAGCTAAAAATAGATTTTTAAAAAACAAGTTTGTAGCGACTACTTAAAAACTATAAGTGATATTGGCATGGGAGTTTTTCTTAAATGATCAGCATGACATGATGTTGGTCCTTGTTGAAAATCATTTTGATTCTACATTAAACATAGCTGCCAGTGGCCATCTTTGTTTACATAGAGTTATATAGTAAAAAGTTGTAGTGACTACTCCTCTGAAACTACTTGACAGATTTCCATGAAACTTCACAGGAATGTTGCTCTTGATGTCTAGTTGATTCTAGCAAAATCAAGTCACTACTTCTCAAAAACCATAAGTGGTATGTGGAATCTTTACTAAAATGACTGGCATGACATGTAGTTGGTCCTAAACAAATTTCTTTTGATTCCATGTCAAACATGGCTGCCAGCCATCTTTGTTGACATAGAGTTATATAGGAAAAACTTGAGGTGACTACTTCTCTGAAAGGGCTGGTCCTATTTTCATAAACTTCACAGGTTCCCATGGCTGATCTAGCTATCAAAATCTATCAGTAGAGCTTCAATGTCATTGACCTCTTGTTTTTCATTTGATCTTTATCAATGGGTCTGCATGTGGGTATGAAATAAGAAGGCACATAGCACCTTACGATAATGTCTTTGTTATTTGGTCCTTCATGTGTTCTGAATTAAATACATGACATCACACATTCTGATACTATTTATTTATTTCATTAAACATTTTTATAACCTAATTTGCCGAATCATCATTTGGTCTTTTCCGTTCAGATCACTTTGAGTACATTGGAATTTCGTAACCATAAAAAATGCCTGATTTTGGAAATCGATGAGATAGTTTTGTTGTTCCGTGTCATATGGAGGTCTGAGTCAACATACAATGTCATCATACAAACATACGCCATCATACGACAGCATTATATAGGCAGCTTCAATAATAAATGTTGCTTAGGCCATAATAAATTAATTGCTAGATTCTCATCCCCGCCGGCACACGTTTTATTTTTATTTCTTCAAAAAAAAATAATAAAAAAAACTGCTGAAAGTATGAAACACTATTAAAAAGGTGTTTTCAATCTTAGAAGTACTCAGTAGTATGTTTTACTATTTTTGCCTTGTGCCGAAGCCATTTTCCATTTGTCGTATAAAATAAAAAAATAAATAAAAAAAGTTCACCCCCAGCCCCTATTTTGAAATAAATTTGGATGAGAAACTAGCAATTAATTTATTATGGCCTTTTGAGGCTTTTTTGGAGTTATGTGGTAAATAGAATCTCACATTTGTGCCTATTTTATATTGAACAGCACAACATCGCATCATATAGTTTCAACCAAAACGTTTAAAAAATTGGGCACTTATGTAAGATTTACTATAGATTTGTCCACATCTGCTAAGTCTTGAAGCTGTTCGACCGCTGTTTCTTTGGTGCAGGTTTTCTCGGGCTTATCATTCGATTGTTATTGCTCATCGTATTGGTGTTGACATTATTTCTACGACTTCCCGTGACCCCTGCCTTGAAAGTTCCCTTGCTTCCTTGGGCCCTCTCTTTCAGTTCCTTGTTTTCTTTGTTTAAGATCGTAAGCATTGTGTGTAAATCTTCTTTTGCTTGTTTTAAATCTTCTAATGTTTTCTCTTTTTCCAAATGAACCAAGTTTGCTCGCTTAAGAGAGTTTATTTCTTGGATCATTTCTACATTCTCAGATCTGTACTTGTTTATCTGCGCTTTGAGTTCAACGATTTCAAGTTCTTGATTATTGAGAATGTTTTCGAGCTTGTTTGTCTTTGTTGAGTATTGGTAAAGTTCTACCAGGATTTGCTCAATCTTTTGTCTTTCTTTGACTAGTTCTTTTTCTTTGTAGCGAAACTCAGCGCAGAGCTTGTTTACAAGATTGGCAATGTCTTTTTCATGTTCTCTTTCTTTAGATCCCACACCCATGTAGACATAGCAACGATTTATTTGTTTCTCCATGAACTCATATTTTGTAATCATTTCATTCACTTCCCTCCACAGGATGTCAAAGTTGACCTCATCTACAGTCACATCTTCTTCCATATTTTCCTTGTCAGCATCATTCTCAGACTTAGTTGCTTTCTTCTTCTTTAGATCTTTCTTGTGTTTAGTGTTGATGTATGTATAGAGGGAGAACAACTTCTCCTTAACATCTGGATGCTCCAGAATATCTGCCTCACTGGCCTCTGAAATAGATGTTATAATATCAATTATTTAGCAATGATTTTGTTAAATACAAGCCTATGTTTTCATCTTTCTTAAAGGATTCTGTGTTCTGTTAAATTATATATAAAAAATTGAACTTAAAAGCACTATATTTCCTTGAATATATCATCTTAAGTCTAGTGAAAATGTAATTTTATTATATGCTGCAATTGTCCAAATAAATTTTGATTGAAAATGATTTCAACTTGGTTAGAGCCAGAATATAGTAATTGCCTTTTTTCAGGTTCTAGCTCCTCATCTTAGATAGAAATCATTTTGAAAGTAATATTTTGTTGTCGTGATTGTTCTTGTACTAGAAGTTGTAGCATATCACAAAACACATTCCAGGTAAAATGATTTAACAAGATTTGGGATTAGTTTTGGGTCTTATTCCATTATTAAAATTCTTTCTCATATTTTTTTCATATTATATTTGCTACTTAATAAGCCTACCAGGGTTTGCTTCATCGAATGCCTTTCTTAATGTTTTTCGTTCATTATGCAGCCACTCACTCATCCATCGCTCGATCGATTTCTTTTCCGACATGGAGATTTTACGGACTTGTCCAAACTGCTTCTGTACAAACGCACTCACACGGCTCTTAATGTCCCCGTCTAGACGATCTCCCCTAGGTGTTGCACTGCGCCCTGAAGTGATGGAAATAGAATCAGAACACATTTTGACTTACAATAATAGAGGCACTAATAGGAACCGAAACATGTGGTTTAGAGAAACAAAGGCTGTCACTAAATTATTAACTTCTGCATCTCCCCTGGTTCCCTGCAAGCAGAATATTCAAGGGCCTTTATGTCCGCAGTTGACCTTCCCTTAGCATTGCAAAGCAATACTGAAATGATTGAAAATCAATCTAACCGTTTTGAATAAGAGAAACGGAGCATTAAAGTTTTGATGTCTGCAATTGCATTGGACCATCCCATGGTGTTACATACACATCAAGCTGAAATCATTGCAGTTAACATTACATGGTCCGAGTATTAACTTTCATACTCCATCCAACCCCTTCTCCAAGAAGCAAAAACGGGGTTGGCTGGAGTATGAAATCAAACCTTAATTGTGGCTTAAAACTTTTGAATATGGTAAAATTAAAACATTTAATAGATAATGTAACACAGGGTATCGCATTTTTTACAGTAAAAAATGTTTTTAAACATGTTTTATTGTCGAAATATCCATTACAAAACCTTGCTAATATAATATTTCCCATCGCTTAATGGAATTAAGGCAGGACCACGTAATGAAGACAAGTTATATAAAGCTTGTGTAATACAACGTTTTTTTATGTAAATGTTTATAGATGTTTCCAGGTGTGACTATAGATGTACAAGAAAATAATGATGCAAGTCATCAGTTCGTTCATCGCTAGGAATGTAACACATAATATTATGAATAAATAATTGATCACAGTTTATACTACAGTGATTTTTAGAAACAGTAATTAAATATGAAAATCAGGTATCCAGTTATAGGACTGTCCCGAAAACATGTAGTAGTTACTTACTCAGCTCAAGTTACATGATAATCAGATTGGTGTCGGCATACCCAGCATGAGGTCAATAAAATGGCAATAACTCACTATCTCTATTTGCAGATAGCATTTTGTTGCACCAGCATATTTCTAATTTTTTAAATGTGCCTATCTTCTGTCAGATAATTGATGCCCTGCTGTGTGAAACTGGGTATTTTATTGGGGTCAGTTAATTACATGGATGAATTATAGAGATTCTCAATAAACAGGGAAATCTCGGGACAGTCCTATAACTGTTTCGACAACATGAATGGTTCTCCAAATCACTGATTCACACGGCGCCCATATGACATTTTATTGATGAAACTTTACATACATATATTGTTTCTAACATACATGCCTTTATTATACAATTAATTATATATAAATATATTTCTATATCATAATGTGTTGTATATTTTACATAAAAATCTTTATAAAGTCAAACGCCAAGAAACACGGGAAATACAGGTTAATTTCAGAGTAATCATTATTTATACACCCAAAACATACACACTGGCACACATGCAGACATTTACCTAAAGATGCACATACTGTTTAAAGAAACATTCATTTTAATATAATGTCAATACCATGTCAGAATATTTGCATACAACTATTTAATTCCTTAGAAGTCAACGATTAGAACTATTTATCAGAGGGCCTCAGTGACTACTGACCCGAGAAGGGTACTATTGCACCAGGCGGCACGCATTAAATAGTTGTTTTATTATATATCATAAAATATAACAGCTTTGATTTTTTACTAATAAAATAAAATTTGGAGTGTGAGCATTGTAAACAATGTATCTGCTTCCTTTGTTGATTAAACCAGCGTGTCACAGACACAGATCGACTATTGCATGGTCACGTGATGCTTTACTGTTTTTTAAAAAAAGCGTGTCAATGACAAAGATGTACTATTGCACGCTAAATTTACTATTGCATGGTCACGTGATGAACTATTGAACGGTTGGCATATTTCCAATGAGAATGGTCAAACTATTTAATCACGCGTGACTGCTTCTAGACCAATGAAAAATGCTTATATTTTATGATATATAATAATTAAAAATAGTACTTCAATAGTACTTCTCAAAATAAAATTGTTCTCTTCTATTACTTCTTCTCCCAGTGCACTTACCAAACATAAGCACAAATATATTCTCCGGGTTGCTGTCGGCGAATAATAAAGACCAGTCCTTAGCTTAATATAATGGGAGTAGTCTTGTTGTTACTGAGAAGGAAAAGCAAACCAAATTGATCAGTTGTAAAGGGTTTTAAAACTCAATAAAGGGGAATAAATGTAATGGTCCTTAAAATTGTACTGTGTTCAAAGAAAGATAACTCTAGTATGATTGAACTGCATAATCTATTGTAGAACATTTGTGTATTATACGTTAATAATAAGGATGTAGCCTCCCTTTGGTGCGCTGGATTCTGGCCTTTTCAGGAGTGTATTCCATACTCCGAAACTGACATTACGTTCATGGTCAAATTTGCACCCTTTTCGTATGCCGGATGCTTAGCCAATTAAGATTTTATTTAGAACACTGGATCTGAGTCTAAAACGTTTAACCTTTTTTGCACTTCTTTACCTACTAATGTTAAACCTTCCCCAGATCCAGTCTCGCGTGGCCTACACATTACATGGTCCGAGGATTAATTTTCATACCCCATCCAACCCTTTCTCCAAGAAGCAAAAATGGGGTTGGCTGGGGTATGAAATAAAACCTTATATTCGGCTTTGAAAGTTTGCATATTGTAAAATTAAAATTTTTAATAGGTAATTGTAAACAGATTTTCGCATTTTTCAGTAATAAACATGTTTTATTGTCGAAATATCCGTTATAAAATCCTGCAAATATAAGGTTTTCCATCGCTTAATGGAATTAAGGCGGGAACATGTAATGCGACTCACTGCGGGTTCGAATCCCACTTGGAGCACAACTTGTAGGTAAACAAGTGTCAATTCTTCTGGATGGTGGGAGGTATTGCAGTACTGGTCTACCCAGCAAAAAGTTGGTGGTTGGCCTCGACTACCAAAATATTGACCATCATAATATAATGTAGCCAAAACATGTTAAACACCAACCAACTAACTACACAACTCACCTCTAGTGTTGTCGATAAGCAGAAGTGTGTCATCCTTCTTTGCTAGGGCAGCCTGTAGTCTTTCACTCTCCACAATTAGAGAGTCCTGGATCAGTTTGGCTAGCCATGGGTACTGCTCCTGGAGGATCTCCAGGAATCTCTCGAATGCCTCGGGACCTCGCTTTGGTAACAGCTCCAATATCTTGTATATCTGCTCACTTGGGATTCTACATGCCTGTAATATCAACAAATGTAAAGTATTTTGTTTTATTTTAATCTCTCTTGATGTCCTTGTCCTCCTGGGTAGAACCAGTACTAAGCACATGCAGATAAAGTGTCTTGTTCAGAGACGCAACACATTATGGTCTTGGCGGGGATCTCACCCACGGCTTTTCGACCCAAGAGTCCAGTACTCTACCACTAGACCACAGCACTCCACTTGGGGTTCTACATTCCTGTAATATCAATTAACAAATCTTGGGTTGTTAAAAAGTGATATATGTGCATTTGCTACAGAAAAAAACAAGAAACCACAACTTAGATATGAATATCAGTGTAAAGGCAGACTCTGTGGTAATGCTGGGATTTGCGTCAACTTTAGTTCAAAGAAGTTTGACATAATAACTTCAGCATGGCATAACTTCCACACTATTGAAGGGATCACTTTCATTATGGACATTTTTTTTAGAACATAGTTTCAGAAATTGTAAGGCGTCGGTTTGAATGTCAAAGGAAAACAAAGTTTTTCTGGTTCAGAAATTTGTCACAGAAACTTTAGCGTGGCATTGCCCAGTTCGATTTAAAGACATTTTCTATAGTTTTTTCTGCATAACAGATTTTCTTTAAACTTTTTGTACAGTAAGTCTGTTATATATATAGACAGAAAAGGCAAAAATAATGGTAGGTCACCATGCTTGTTAAAATTTTAAAAAATAATTTGTAATGCCACCGTCATGTCAATCTGTCCAAAAAATTAAACAAGTCCATAAAATAGCTAAATATTTAAAGATATTTTTGAAGTCTAATCATTTATTCCTTGGTCACAATTCTGCTAAAATTGTATTAAAGTTAAGAACATTTAATTACAATAACATTTAAAGCTCATCTTTATGTAAAACCTATATTTTTTTACAAAATCTGTTGAGACCATTACCACAATTTATGCACAAATTAGCCCATAATGATACAATTTCCTTTTTTTTTGTACGTTCCCAATAACAGAATTTTTTTAAACTTTCTAAGCACATAATTTAACATACCGTATATAAAAACAAAATGTGCAATAAAAATGATAGGTCCTAATAACAGAATTTGTTCAAACTTCCTAGGCACTTATTTGAACATATATTTAGACAATATATTCAATTAAATTTATAGGTCACCATGCATATTGAGATTTAATATTGGTTTTTGGAACCGTACCATTATGCTTAAATTTTTTAATTTTGTTGGAATTTTTACAAAATGCTATATTTTTCCTATTTTATGTATCTAATAATAGGGCTTTATTTAAATAAAGACAATAAAAAAAAAAAAAATTAAATAAAAAAATTTTCAAAAAAAAAAAATTAAAAAAAATTAAAAAAAAAAAAAAAGGACAAAAGATAGAACTAGACATCAAAGGCAACATTCCAGTAAATTTTTAGGAAAATCCATCCAATGGTTTTAGAAGCGCAGTCGCCCAAATAAGCTGCGCATGGAAAACTACAGCTAATGCCTTTAAAATATTAATAAAGTGCTTTCATAATGACAATTGTAAATATGAATATAAAGCTTTTAAGGCTATTGAGGAGTTTTTAAAAAAGCTATATAGACCTCTGATGTCACGTCCTTCAACCGTTAGAACGTCAAACGTCATTTTAAAACAAATTGAACTTGTTAGAAACGCGATAAAGCTATAATTTTCTTCATTTGGTACTGAGAGATGGACGTACAATGTAAGTTGTGAGAATGTGTTTGTATAATGTTCACTCTCTCGAAAATGTGTGTATACAATACATAAAAATCCATGTCAGATGAAAAATAAAATATCTCACACGGGTTTATATTGTGCGAGATCAAAACCTGGTGTTTGGGACTTAAAACACATCGAAACCGAGGGCCTATGGGCCTTGGTATTGATGGTCTTCAAGTCCCGCCCACCGGGTTTTGACCTGGGACAATATAAACCCGCTGGAAATATTTCATTTGTTAAATACAACACTTACCCTTATAAGCTCTATCATCTCCTCCTCAAAGATCCTCCGCTGAAACATGGCCCCCAGCAGAGTCTCGGTAGGGATCATGTCTCGCACTAGATCAGTCCCATGCCTCAGTAACACTGCTCTGTGTAAGTCGTTCATTGTCAGATATAATTATACCATATCACTCAGCGGTTTTGTTATGTTTTTCCAAACCGGTGTTGATTTTTTTTTTAATCATTATTAAGTTTCGTTATAAAATCAGCTATTTTTTCAAGTCACTGAAAATGATTGTATTTCTTAATCCATCTTTAATTGTTTTATTTAATTTATTTCCTTACCTTTATTTGCACAAAATTTAATATAATCATATTGTTTTATTTATTTTTGTATCACAACATTTAATATAATTATATTGTTTATTTCATTTTTGTAATTTAGCATATTTTTTTTGTTAGAAGTAAGAACATAATTTCTTGCATATTTAAAATAAAATCAAACAATAAGAAAAAACATGGAAGTTATTCTTCTCCATAAATTTACTGGTAAAGTGAACTGTTTAGTCTTTCATAATGTTACGCACTAATTTCTTTGGAACAAATCACAGAGGCAGATCTATGGGGAGGGGGTACAGGGGATCCCTCTTCTGACATTTGAAAAACAGTTACAATGTTTTTGTTATGTTTTTGGTGTAATTGATTTTTTTCACCAGTTTTTTCAACAGAAATCTTTATTAGGCCAAACAAAAAAATATGTGTGGTTCAGGTAACACTGGGAAAATAAATAGGGTAGGTAGGTAGGCTTCATTTTTTTTTTCTCTCAATATTAAATTCAATTCTGATAATGAATTTAATATGTTAATTACTATACCTTGAGTTCGATTTTTTTGCATTATCAACACAAATATTAATTTTTTTAAATTTTTGCATAAAAAGTTTTAGGGTCGGCCCCTTAAAATAGGGTCGGTCGGTTTACCTGAACCACACATATTTTTTTATTTGGCCTTAACAGTAATTAATTCACAGTATGTTTCTTTTGGCAGAGGCTGGTAGTTGTTAAATTTGTGCTTTCGGGCCAGGAACTTTAGTTCCTCATGAGGAATGTTAAAAAACTTCACCACAAGGTACGGTTTATGGAAAGAAAGCTTGAGACTGTCATCCGTTCATTTGGTCAAAGGTCAAGGTCATTGTTATTATAAAAAAGAAAATTGGTATCCTCTTATTAACTTTAGATTCTTTTAAGTGATTACACCACAAGGTGCGGCTCTTGGAAAGAAAGCTTGAGTTAGTCATTTGGTCAAAGTTCAAGGTCAGTGTTACTATAAATGAAAACATTGTTCTTGCTCAGTAACTTTACTTTCCTTTGAGATATTTTTTTGTGAAATTTGGCAGGTGTATTAAGTGCAATGAGGAGGTTATGTATGTGCAATTTTATATGCACCTCAAAAAATTTCAGGGGCGCATTTAGTCACCGCTTTGTCCGTCTGTCCTTCAGTCCATCTGGTGCATAAGTTGAAATACGAAAACAGCTAATGAGACTGAAATGAAACTTCACACACTCATAGAAGGCAAGGATGGGAATTACAGAGAGCATGATCAACAGCTCTATCATTCAAATTAGAATAATCGCCCTTTGTAATTTTATATTTATAATTCTCGTCAGGAGCATAACTCGAAAACTACTAATAACTTGACACAGTGATAGAGGGAACTATAACTATTTATTACATTTCTATCGGTGAAAGATTCGGATTTCTCAGTGAAAGAATATTCATATTTGCTAAATATTAATATCAAACTCCGAACACAAAAATAACTAATTGTGACGTTGAAATATGACGTCAATAAAGTGTTGCTGACATCGACGTCATCCACCGGTAACATTCAATAAAGCGAAAAATTTATGTTAAAATTATACACAAAGCGATTTAAAATGTAATAAATAGATTATTTAACTGCTGAGTTTGATTATAGGGAAATCCTTCACTCGATGGTAGTCGTGTTTGTTTTTTCATGCACTCGCATACGCTCGTTCGTGAAAAGAAGAACAAGTCTACCATCTTGTGAAGGATTTCCCTATAATCGAGCGCAGCAGTTAAATAATCCCTATATTTTCATTCAAATTAGAGGTGATACCCTTTTTAATTTTATACTTATAATTCTTGTCTTGAGCTTAACCTTTTTAATATAAGTATATGTGTATCAGACATCTCTCCGTCTGTAATGTAATGGATTGCTTTTGACCTTTGTCTAAGAAAATCACTCCTATTATATAATAACACACAGACCTACATAAGTTTATTCTTAGAAACATTTTCCCTTTAACTTTCTGTCTACTGATAAAACTAATCATTCACTTCAGATTCTCCATATTTTATCTCGATGTACATGAAGGATGAGCCTGGCATGTTCATGCCTGTTAGGCGCCATATAACCTTTTCATTGATCCCAATTCATTCACTTCGGAGAGTGTTCATTGGTTCTACGGATGTTCTTGTTTAGAAAAGTGGTTACACTGGTAGGTTGTTCTTTGAATAGTTAACACTAATATTAGTAAACGAAGAAAAGCCCCGATGAGTGGATGGACGTTGACGCCGGGAGTGGGACCTACCCCTATGACGAAGAGGGGAATTGGAAAAAACCCGAAAATTCAGAAATATCTGACGAATTACCTGAATAATCCCGGTTACTCTTGTGCCTGGACTCTACGGAAGGTGACCTAGATGAGTTCGAGTCTGAGCTGTTCTGAGGGCCTTCCGCATACTGCTTAGGGAGAGAGTCTCTGCCACCACCGTGGGACCCCCCAGTACCTGCCAGCATCTTACTGGCAACAGGAGTGGAAGGGGAACCAGGCAGTTTCCGTCTGGGTTGGGGTTTATCCTGGGCGTAAGGGTACTCATTTCCCCCTTCGGGCAGGACTCCCCACCCAGCGGTGGCGTGGTCACATGCGACATGTGCGCTAAAATAGAAAAAAGTACAACAGCGAGTGCTAAACGCACGAACTATTAATGTAGAAAAGGTGTATAACGATAACGAAATACAAAAATAAAATCAACAAAACACAAAACCCGTGAAAAAACACAAATTGAGCCACCCGAAATTACCTGATCCTTTCAGATTCAGACCGAGTGGAATAAGAGGAAGTAGCCTCGTTCTGATTTCGGAGGTATGGGGTTAACCATTTAGCGGCTCCCGTATCGGGCCGCAGTCCCGGGAAGGGAATTTGGGAAGTTTTTTCCACTCGTGAACTAATGCAAGTTGAGTTAAAGCAATGGTAATGTTGTCGTAAGTATAATAGACCAATACTAAAATTGAACCAAATTTAGCATTTAGGAATGATATATTGGAATGAAATTTGGTGTGTAGGTTGCTTATATAGAAAGAAAGTTTAAGATTGCATTTGAGGTCACTGGGGTGAGGTCAAGGTCACTGTTACTAAAAATAGAAAAATGGTTTCATGGTGATAACTTCAGTTAAAATGACATATTGAAATGAAACTTGGTGTGTAGAAAGGAAGCTTGGGGTCGCATATGAAGACATTGGGGTTAAGTGACTGTTACTTTAAATATAACAAAAAATGGTTTCTGAGTGAAAACTTAAACATGCTATATCTCTATAATCAACTGTCATTTTTCTAAATACAGAAAAAAAAATTAACAGTTTTTAATAGAGGTCTGAGAAGCAAACAGTATAAACCCTGATCATCCTGCACTTTCATTGGTCTGATCAGATCTATATTTTTCTAAAAAAATATATTTCTTGTTTAAAAGCTAGACCCCTGCAAGTCTCAAATATTAGATCAGCACATGAATCAAAGCAATTATGGAAAGATTTCAAATTTTGCTGACATGTGTGTGACATTTTTCTGATCCCCTGATTAGTCATATCTCTGTTAATGACTTAAAAACAATACATACATGTAGAACAATACATTCTTATTTAGAATAGACTCTCGTTAAAAGGTTGGGTTGGTTTAATAATCTTAATTATGTGTATGGAGTTTGTCGGTTAGATTTTCTAAATTCAACATATGAATTCAACCATAAATATAACAATATAACAATATAACAAATATCACCAATTTAACCAATTAAAGGCTCCTGTATGCCTTAATTCATATTTAAATTTACATACTTCTAGTATCTCTTCTAAATGATGCCTCTAGTTACAGTTCTCCCCAAAACATTTCGGGGGAGCATGCAGTTGTTCTCTAGTTTGTTTCTTATAATTATTGTTTTTTTTTGGTTTATAAATTTCCAACCACATAAATTATATAACAAATATAAGCAAATTAAACAATTAAGAGCTCCTGTTTGCCTTAATTAATATTTAAATTTCCATATATCTTAGTATTTCTTCTAAATGATGCCTCTAGTTACAGTTCTCCCCAAAACATTTCGGGGGAGCATGCAGTTGCCACCTTGTCTGTCTGTATGTTTGTCTGTCCCACTTTCTTGTCTTCTCAACTCGTCCTACATTTTTCTTTCAGTTTTCATGAAACATTATAGGAAGTATGAATATGGTGTCTTAGTAACACTTATTATCAGGATGTTTTATTGAATGATTATTGGTGGAGTGAGGGACTTTGAAATGAATTGAATTGATTGTTTAAACGGCTCATCAACACAGTATAGGTTATTTAGAGCCGCCCCATAGAGAGGGGAAGGATACATAGGATTCCGGGAACCGTGCCCTACTCTTATTATCAAATAGATTCCTATGGTTCTTTAACGTGCTCGGAGGATAGACCGATACATGGGACCGCCCGGTTTACGTCCCCATCAGACGGACGAGGCTAAGGTCAAGTGTCTTGCTTAGTGACTTTGAAGCTTTTCAAATGTAAAGCTTGTCCGCTCAACTCCTCCTACATCTTTCATCCGATTATATTTCACATGTGCACCCTTATTTGGGGAGAATCCATCGTTTTTACGGATTCATTACGTGGTCCAGGTATTAACTTTAATACCCCATCCAACCTCTTCTCCAAGATGCGAAAATGGGGTTGGCTGCGGTATGAAATAAAACCTTAATTTCGGCTTAAACAGTTTGTATATTGTAAAATTAAACTTTTAATAGATAATTTTAAACAGGTTGTTTTTAAACTCGTTTTATTGTCGAAATATCCGCTATAAAATCCTGCTTATATAAGCTTTCCCATCGCTTAATGGATTTAAGGCGGGGACACGTAATGTCTTGTTTTTTCTTATTTCTATTCTCTTACACTGGCTCCTAAATTTCAGCACATTAACGTTCTTCAACATTCATTGTTAATCGTTTAACCCTTAACCGTCTTAGCACAACTATAATAGCTTTGCGTCCATTGTAAGCGAGTAACTGGCAGGCTGATCTGGTGTCCTCCTGCTGATCAGTCATTTTCCCCAAAACACCCCTTTATCACATAAATGGAATGGTCTTAATTCAAAGTAAGAACAGTCCATTATATATATATGTAGCGGGTTAACTAAAACAACTTCTTCCTTTCAAACTTTCATTCCCTTGACCTTCTTCAGGAGACAGATTTATTTTATAGCCTAAATTGTGACTTTACTCTTCATTGTTAATGTTTGCAATACTTAACAACAAATATTTGCTTACATTCAATTTTCGTCTAGGTTTGAAGATTTGTAAAATATACTTTATTTGTGTTATAACATTAAATGAAAATAAATAAAGTACAAGGACGACAGAAAAAAAAGTCGTTCTCCTAGATTGTTTATAGTGCATAAATAAATCTTGAACTTTTTCCTCCATTTTTGGCAGGTTTGGCACTGTCTTATTTTTACTTGGTGCCACTTTCATGCATTATTTTTTTTTTAACATAGATTAGAAATGGTGCATTGTGGGGTGTCGGTTTTAAAACATATTAATCAATTAGGGTAAATAAGCATTTTAAGAAAAAACATATCGGATATCAATTAACCAGACATATTTAAGTGTTGAAATGGTAAGATAACGTCAACAGTTAATGAAACTGCAACGGAATTACCGAAAAAGCTGGAACAGGGTGACTATATCACATGACCTATGACGTCATTATTGCTAATTCTTGAAGAAAAAAGTGTAAACATTCGCCCACATTGAAAGCTTCAGAGTGAGATAAGATTTTTATTTCTTAACCGTTTTCTACCAACGAAAGTGCAATAGAACGCAAACAATGTACGCTACCCTCGACTGATATTCTTTTTTTGTGAAAGTTGGTACTTTTCGAAAACACTTGGGAAAACTTCTGAAAATGCATCAGAAAATTTTTTGCACATATTATGAAAACAATGCATGCATATACCCTGTTTTTATCACAGAAACTTTCCCATTATTATTTCACATCAGGTAGGCGAAAGGGTTTTGGGTTAAAGAACCAGTTTGCAGGAATTAATGAATTTTTAAATTATGCTAATCCGTGAAGTCGATTTTTTTATGCTATTTTTTGTTGTCAATTATCTACATCTTCATTCAAATCCTATACAAAGAATGAAACATTTTAATGAAAGAATTTTAATGGACTAGATAACGATTTCCTAAATTTACTACATTTTATATCTTCTTTTAGAAATATGTACAATTTCGTTATATTCATATGCGTCATTCTATAGATAAAGTTAAATCCATTTGACTAAACTGGAATTGTTCAACGACTTTTAATATAGTCAAACTTATACATTTTAACCTTAATTAGTGTTTATCGTTGGCAAAGAAATGAAAGAGTAGCATAAATAGTCTGTTTCTTAATTTACATTTAAATGTGCCAATCAACATAAATATAGTATTTTGTTTTCATAATCATTCTGATGCGTTATTTGTTTCAAAGGAGTATTTTCTTTGATTATTGTACAATGTTTTGCCTGTTTCTAAATTTGAAATTTGACATGAATAAAGATTACCCTATGACTTTTAATGTTGTCTAACTAATATATATTTTTTTTAACATTTTATTTCAAAAATTAAGTGTACATACATTTTTTATGTATACAATACAGATGTGATTGTTACGACCTCATACAAGTGTTATTTGTAATAATACCTCTCAGCTCTCTAATTTAGTCCTACATAGAATGATTATACAATATAACGTATTGCTAATTACTGCTAAGTAACCTATAGTTCAAAGCATATCCTGAATCACATTCCATCTTTTTTTTAATAATATTACCTTTTTCTAAGGGGTACATATATATATTGAGAACAATTCAATATTTCTAAATCTTTTAACTTGTTCTATATACACAGCGTAGATTGGAAGACATTTTCTCAATTTGCAAGAATAAATATACTTTTAATAGAGAGGCGTTAAAATATATAAAATATTGTCAATATATTACACATCAGGACTTTTTTTCATGATTTTGGGAACATGACCCGTACCCCTGGAATTGGGAATTTTCATCAAATTGGGAATTTTAGCACGAATTTTAATAAAATTCGGAAAAATATAAAGTAAAGCATTCCTTTCTTAATTATATCTTTAATACTGTTTTTGTACACCAAGATAAACAAAAGCATTCATTTAAGCTTTTGAACCCCAATCATTGGATTGGCACATTTAAAAAAAAAAAAATATATATATTTTTTTTTTAAAAATTGGGAATTTTTTCCTCTTAATTGGGAAAAAAAGATATGTTTTAGCATTGGGAATATGACCAAATTTCGGCTATAAAAACAGCCAAAAAAAACCCCTGCACATTTAGAGAATAGAATCATATTCTTCGGTTTTAATTCTAACGCAATATTACATTCTTCCTTTAGATGACCGAAAAGCTCTATAAGAATATTTCTGGACAAGATTCAGTTGTAAAATAAATGTAAAATAGTTTCCTTAGAATTATTACAAAAAGTACACAGTTCGGTTTCCGACAGTCCACATTTATGTAAGTTTGCATTGGTAAAAATAATTATATGTACAATTTTGAATTGCAAAGATTGGAGGTATGTATCTCTACTGAAATAAATGTTTGTTTATATAATGTATTCCAATCCTCGATATTTATGTTTCCCATTTGTTTTGGGAATTATTAGGTGATCATTCGACGACTGACTTCAAAAACTGAGGATAAAACATCTGAATTACTTGTTTGGCCATTATGGGTGCACTTTATTCATATGCTGATCGGGATGTGCTGGACTGAACCGGTCACGTGATCGGTACACCAAAATGTGCCAAGCTATTTTATCAGGGCTAGACGGCATATGCCGATTGGATACGCGCGCAGTCACCCGGAATGAATCGAGTGAAAATCTGGTTAAACATGTGCACCGCGGCATATAACTGGGATACCAATAAAGTGCACCCTTTTAGTTTTATAACATTATTATTTATTGGGTATTCATTCTTAGTTTGGTTTCTTATACATCTTTTCCAATCACTCGGGATTGCACTAACCACTCCCATATACTTGGTAAACGGGACATGCATATTATATTTTGCACATAAATTTTCAAAAGATAAAATTGAACAATTATCGTCCACAATGTCATTTATAAAAAATATCCCATTTTTACATAGATCATGATAAAAGACTGAAGTATTATTGACTTTTATATTTGGGTTATAAAATATTGGTTCTGATAATACCTTCTCCGCCGAATTATTTGAATGTTCCTGTATCGTTGCCCAAGACAGTATCACATTTTTCCAAAAGCTATTCATATGATCGTCTACTATTATAAGACCATCTTTATGTAGATGCCAAACTTTATATCCTCCAAATTTTTCCAAATCCTCCAAAACAAGTGTTTTCCATGGCGCAAACTTATCAGGGTCTAGACGTTTTTTAATCCAACTTAATTTAAGTGAGTGACATAATGATTTAATATGTGGAATTTTCAATCCACCCTCTTTGACTGTATCTGACTGTATCTGACACGAATGAAGATAGCCCTGTGACTTTTCATGTTGTCTGTATTTGTCATAATATTGCATTTGATTTTATCAGGATTATTTGACCAAAGAAAATTAAACATCAAAGCATGCATTTCCCGATAAACATATTCAGGGGGTCAGGCAACACGATAAACATATTCAGGGGGTCAGGCAACACGATAAACATATTCAGGGGGTCAGGCAACACGGTGAAACACTGAATAAGAACTGGCAAGGCAAGAGTTTTTAAAACTGTTGTTTTTCCTATAAGGGACAAGTTTCTAAACGACCAATCATTAAGTAGCTTTTTTATTTTCTCAAGTTTATTTAGGTAATTATGAACAGTAAAGTTATCATTTTGTAAATTGTATTCTATACCTAGAAGTTTGAACGAACCCATCTGATTCCATCTTACAGGTTTGCATGTATTTAATATTTCACTGCATCCTTTTTTTGATCCAGTCCAAACAATTTCATTTTTTTTTTCAAAATTCGCCTCAAGTCCGGAACATAACAAAACTTATCTATCGTTTGTAGAGTCTTCAATGAATCATCGGCGTATTGATTTATTAAATATTCTGAATCATTGATTGTAATACCTTTAATTTCCGGATTATTTTTTAACGTTGCGCTTAAGTTTTCTACTCAATTTAAGAAAATATATGGTGATAGAGGGTCTCCCTGTCGTACACCACGTTGTATTGAAAAGTATTCAGAACAATGACCATTATTTAAAACACAGCTTGGGATGTTATTATAGAAAGTGTGAAACCCTTGCAGTATAGAATCACCAAAATAAAAAATCATGCGTTTTTTCTATAAAACACCATTCCAGTGAACCCCTTTTCAAAGTCTAGTAAAACAAGTAAACCAGATAAATCTAATTCTTCACATTGTGCTATAATGTCTAAAATGAGTCTGTTTGATTCCCCTACCATCTGTCAAACTAATTAGTCTAGATATCTGCGACACTTGCTTTTTCTTTCAAGACAAACGTCTAGAACAGTCCTCCTGAACAAAGTTTGATTTTTGCCGTTACACTGGTAACATTTCTGATTGGCTGAGACACCTCCTATCCATAATACACAAAAAGTCAAAAAGACAATAAATTTATATATAAACAAATGGTCAGAAATTATACTTTGATAAAAAAAATAAACAAATTATGGTCACGTGGTTCCCGGGCAGTTTCAAATTTGTTTCTACACAACAGGTCAAGACGTTTGTATTTGTAACAATCAAGACTACAAACTAATACAATAACGCAAATAATGCACGCTACCCTTGCCTGATATTCCGATAATGTGAAAATAAGTAAAGTTTGCAAAAAAAACCACAAAAAAACAACAACTGAAAACCTCTGAAAATGGACCAGCAATATTTTGAATCATTTTATTTAAGAAAACAAGTTATTTATTTTTTGATTTTTAAAAGTTAGTGAATTAATTTGATCGAGACCACCCACAGTGCGAAGCAAAAATTAATTTTTAAGTTCACTTGCTCCTAAATATTTAAACTTTGGCATACCTATAGTTTGCCCTTTTTTAAAACAAGAGGCCCAAGAGGGCATGATAATAGACACCCAGATACCATTTACATGAATATATTGTGAAATCTGGCCAGCGATTTTAGACGAGAAGATATTTTAATATATTTGTAAAGATTTTTCTTAATAGCCATAAAGGAAACGATAGAACAATTTTGGTAGAGGGTCACAAAAACGCCATTTATATAAAATTGTTTTAAAATCTGACTACCGTAGTTGCTTTACACGAGAAAATTATTAATTTTGAAAAAGTGTTTTCTATAAAGCCATATAGGAAAATAGCTATATAGGAAAGATAAGCCTCGTCCCTGGCGGTCATAGTTTTTAGTGAATCAACCCAGTTTGAACAATATTGGTAAATGGTTACCAAATCACCATTTCTATAAAATTACGTTGACATCTGGCAATTGGTTTTAGACAATAAAATGTTTAAAGTTTTCTGTAATAATATAGCCATATATGGAAAATATGCACCGCCCTAGCGGCGATGTTTTTTGATGGATCGACTTGAACAATCTTGGTAGAAGGTCGCTTCAGCATTATTATGTTTAGTAAGGGTTAATAATGGACTTTTCTGGAATATAAAACTGCAGGACTATATCCTACCTTTCTATATTTTCCTTCTGTTGGCATGCCAACCCGAGTTCTGGGTTGATTGCCAGATTTTGAATAACATTAAGAGATAACCACCCAGACGGACAAAATAGCAATAAAAACATAGATTTTATAAAGTTTTAGAAAGTTGACAACACAAATGACCATGCACGGTTTAGCATAAAATAATCGACTTCACGGATTAGCATAATTTAAAAATTCATTAATTCTTGCGAACTGTTTTTTTTACCAATAATCCTTACGCTTGCCAGATGTGAAATAATTTTGTGGGAGTGTTTGTGTTAAAAATATACATGGATTTTGTTAATAATATGCGCAAAATTAAAGAACACTTCAAGGATTAGTAAATTAATTTTGTTCTGGTGCATTTTCAGAAGATTTTCAAAGTGTTTTCCAAAAGTACAAATTTTCACAAAAAAATATTACCAGTCGAGGGTAGCGAACAAAGTCGTTGGTTACCGTAATCCATTAAGCCGATTATACTAACATTGTGTATTCACGGGAACCAGTGCTTCTCATAAGTGTAGCACAAGTGTAACGCTTGATTAGTTACCTGTACCCCGTGGCTAAATCTGGTAAAGGTCACACGGCGTGTCAAAGTGCATACTCAGAAATAGCCGCTACTCGCGGCAACTTCAAAGGATTATAGAAATGGAATAACCCACTCTACCCTGTGTTTAAAATGTGTCTACACTGCAGCCGAGGTGCGATTTTGTTTGACCCAATTATCAATCATCAAATGTGTACCAGTAAGCATGTTTTCACAAGCGTTATTGAATAATTGCCATTTCAAAGTAGGGTGATTCTGCCTTTCAACGCTGTCTAAAATATATGTATTTCAAAATAAAGCAAAAACTTCATTAATTTTTTATAAAATATTAAATAAAATCCTATAAATATAAGAATAGAATAGAACTGTAAAAATACTACATGTACCCTGTATGTACCAGTCTAAACAGCTGGAAGTCACGTGATATTACGTCACGCGATATAAACAACAAAATCGAGGGACGATTTTTCACACAGTTTATTGAAGTTTTACAACAAACATGCAAATATTTATACAAAAACAAGCATCATAATACACTTTATTCATTTATAAATCGAATTAAGTCAATATATTAGTTATATGAAGCGAGTAAATTATGAAAAAATTGTGTATTATCGGTATTCACAATTTTCTGTCTCAATGTCTGTTCGTCGTCGTTTTTCTTCCCAGACATTGATTTTCTGCAAGAAAAAAAAAGTTATTTTTATTGTTTCCTTATATTGTACGCACCCCGCTTTCTGAAACCGTAAAAGTGGTAAAAAAACTGCGTACTATACAAGGTAAAATACGGTATGCACTTATTTGGTACATTTCTTTAATTTACACAATTTTAAAACTTGTGCATTTTATTATGGTTTAACTGTTGTCTCACGCTTATGTTTTTGCAGTAAAAGTCAACTCCTGTGATGTACCAAGCCTCTTTTCAAAGACTGTCTCAATTTTTTTTTTTTTTTTTTACAGAGTACAATCCTAATACCTTAGCTGAAATCAGGGACTGTAGATAGACGGGGACGGGCAACACGCTATATAACAGTAAAAAAAAAAAAGAAGATTTTTCAGTGCTGTAGGTATTATGGCTAATCTACGCAAAATGGATCGATAATTGCGGATGATTAACGTGTACGGCCTGTCTTCAAACAATTAAAAGTCAAAAACATAGTATTTCAGAAATTTCAAATTTTTAATACAATTATATAGTCTTAAATTACTCAAATATTGCACCAATAATTATGATGATGAATTTTAGATGTAAATTGTTACCAAATGAAGAACGTCCAGCCATATTTTCGAAAAAAAATGTCCAAATCCACACAAGTTAAACACTCGAAATGTCTAAAATAACTGCTCAAAAACACACTATTTCAAAATTTTCAAAGTTTTAATACAATCACATCCAGCCATATTTTCAACAATTACTGTCATTACCCGCCCAAATCAATAAAATTCACATGCTTGAAATGTCTAGACTTAGTGCTCAATCTCAAAATAAAAAAGCTCTGTGGAATTGAATGACCATTGTTTGAATAATTAATTCATTAGTTACTCATATAAATTGTTGCTGCGTTCGAAAACCGCTTCCAAAAAAGGTTATTATAACAGTCTGACCGTGATTTTGTATTACAAAAGTAAATTTAACACAACACAAACCAAGACGAACACTTTTATCAATCTGCGAAACAATAATACTAGAGAGTCGATAATAAGTTTGGCTATTGCCATTTGTTAAAAATAGCCACCTTTATTTTCGCGTACGAGTATAGTTGAGGGAGATGCCGACTTGTACTATTGAATTATTTAACAACTGCGCATGCGCGATAAAGTTTAATTCCTTTTCCGTCTCTTCTGCGAAAAAGAAAGTTCGAAGTAAATTACCATCCGAGTAATCTTAACGATTTTAAGCATGTCCGGTCGTGGTAAAGCTAGGGTTGATGCCAGATCAAAAAAGCGAACGACCAGAAG
The DNA here is from genome assembly GCA_037043455.1 of Cyrtodaria siliqua. Lineage (NCBI taxonomy): Eukaryota > Metazoa > Mollusca > Bivalvia > Adapedonta > Hiatellidae > Cyrtodaria > Cyrtodaria siliqua. The sequence continues at coordinate 103,790 of JAWPHD010005592.1, read as the reverse complement.
CCAATCTGTGGGGACGATGGCCCCATCGGCAACGAAGAAGGCAAAAAAATCGGAGACACCGGCGCCGGCTCCGGAGAATATTGAAAACGTTCGTCTACATGCGGACGAGGAAGAGGTCGATATCGACCCAACCAGCAAGGGTAATACTACACAGCGTACGTTTATTGATTTCGAAGGATTGCTTAATGAATCCGGAATAATTGACGAGCCGAATAGTATTGATTTGGGTCAGGCTGATGTTCAGCCAATCATGAGGTGTGGAGGGGACGATGTCGCGATTCACATCCCTTTGCAAATTTGTCAAAAAATTTGGCAAAATCATTATGTCAATATAGCGGTTTTACTTAAGGGAAATATTGAATTGCTAGAAATGTGCGCGGGTACTGGTGCGTTGGTGGTCAATGCAAACGGTGTGTTGGAATCAAAATCAAAACATGTCAACGAAAAAAATCCAAATATTGAAAAATGGACCGATGCTTTCTTGGTATTCATGTGCATTTATATTAAAAGACATGACAAAGCGGCTGATTTAATTCAGTACATGTCCGTGATTAGGGAGGCCGCCTATCGTCATTGAGGTTATGCCTGGCGTATTTATGACGAACAATTTCGTCTACGTCAAGCGGTAAGGCCAGCTTCATGGGGTAGTATAAATTCTGAATTGTGGTTGAGGGTGATGTCCGTAAACACGGGCACACAGGCAGTATTTGGCCAGCATACGAATGAAAGCAAGGCCAACCCCAACCCCCAATTTAGAAGTGTAATGGGCTTATCAGCGCCTTGTAATGTTTTTAATAGAGGGAGTTGTGTGTATTTTAATTGCAAATACAGCCATGTTTGTGCAGTGTGCCATAATACTCAGCACAGTAGATTGAATTGCCCGACGGCGAGCACAGCACCTGCACCATCATACACGAACACAAATCATTACATTCACAGGGGGTCAAGTGCATTTCGGGGGTTCAGAGGTAGATCTAGCCGAGGGGGGCGTGCATACTACAGGCACTAATGATAGTACAAGCAATAATGAACATTGAGGCGGAATTATAAAAATATAAACATGATGATTCAAATATTATTTTAAGTGGTTTTAAAAACGGGTTCCCAATACATTATGAAGGTCCACGTGTACCTACAGAGGCAAAAAATCTAGTGTCTGCAAAAATTAATCCTAAAATGGTTAAAAGTAAAATAGATAAAGAAATATTAGCAGGCCAGGTTGCAGGTCCTTATGACGCCAGACCATTACCTAATTTACGTATATGTCCTATTGGATTAGTTCCTAAGAAAGTACCCGGTGAATTGAGGTTAATACATCACCTATCATATCCACAGGGCTATTCTGTCAATGACTATATTGATCCGCAGCTGTCGTCGGTTCAATACACAAACTTTGACGAAGCAGTGCACATGGTACAAGACCTGGGGAAAAGGGTGTTAACTTGGAAAAGCAGATATAAAATCAGCTTTCCGATTATTACCGGTTCAACCACAAGACTTTGAATTACTTGGTTTTACGTTTGAAGGAAAATATTATTTTGACAAATGCATGCCTTTTGGGTGTTCGATTAGTTGCAGTACGTTTGAAAAGTTTGCAAGGTTTCTAGAATTTTGCATAAAAAACAATGCACCAGTCCGCACATTAATACATTATCTTGACGACTTTCTATTTGGAGGTAAAAAAGATACAACAGAGTGTAAGCGTCTTATGGAGCATTTTGATCGATGTATGCAACGTCTTGGGGTACCAATTGCGCAAGATAAAACAGAGGGTCCCAAAACAATAATTTGTTTCTTAGGCCTTGAACTAGATTCAGAGGAAATGGTAAAAAGAGAAAAGATTGAAGAAATCATTAAAAAAATACAAGAAATGTTAAATAAAGAAAAGGTCACTTTGAGAATGATGCAGTCGCTAATCGGTGTACTCAATTTTGCATGTAGAGCAATTGTACCGGGAAGACCATTTTGTAGAAGACTAATTGATTCAATTTGCGGCCTGACCAAACCGCACCACCACATTAGAATTAACAAAGGCATTCGTCAAGATTTAGCCATGTGGTTGACCTTTTTTAATGATTTCAATGGAGTGTCCGTTTTCCATGACCGATTTTGGGTATCTAATGCTGATGTGCAGTTGTACACAGATAGTGCAGCAGGTACAGGTTTGGGATTTGGTGCATTATTTGCAGGAAAATGGATAAGTGCAGTATGGCCTGAGGATTGGTTTAAGAATGGAATAACTAATGATATCACAGTGCTCGAATTTTTTCCACTGTTAGTGTCATTACACATTTGTGGGGACAGTTTGCGCAATAAAAAGATAATATTCCTATGTGACAACATGGCAGTGGTGCACATAATTAATACAATGTCTTCTAAATCAGTAAATGTTATGGTTTTGCTAAGAGCTTTCACAGTGAAATGCTTGGAACTTAATGTCACCGTAAAATCAAAACATATCAGTGGAAAGAGTAATGTATTAACTGATTGCCTTTCTCGATTACAGTTAGACAAATTTCGTCGCCTTGCACCTTGGGCAGAACAAGAGCCAGAGAATATGCCCAGCCATCTTTGGAATATATTCAGTCAGAAGGCTCGTAACTGGCACCAGAAGGCTTGTAACTGCTAGTATGGCAACCAACACAAATCTAATCTATAAAAATGTACTACTGTCGGTTGTTAGGTTTCGTAATCTGTACAAGTTGTCTGCGGACTGGCCCATCCCAGTAACGCAAATTGCACTGTATATATCATACTGTTTCGAGACCGGTTTGGCACCTGCTACTTTTACAACTTATGTGTCGTGAATGCATACACAAGTTATATCAGGCGTTAGAAACCCATATAAATGGTGTATAAACTATTAAATGAGAAGTTTAGTAGGTGCAGTACTTTGATAATACTCGCATGTAAGTCTACTTTCGGTTTACTTAAAATCATGGTACACAACACCTCAGTGACTGATACAAGTTTGTTTAATGTACGGGATGGAACACACTTAACTGACAAGGGCAATTCTATATTTTTAAATCCATTAAAAAACTCAATTATGTCATTCATATCAAACCCAGACATAATAAGGCTTGATTGAACCGTTATTCCTTGCCCGTTATAATTGGGGGACAAATTAATGTAATTTCCTGTGGCGAAAATTCTACCGGCCAAGGGTTTGGAATGTCTCATCGGTAATGCGGTAAATGGATTATCTCCCCTGGCCATGGCTTCACTGGGTTACACTGGTGATCAACCGGCTGTCGAGTGTCCTTATCGCAGTGGATCTATTTTAGTCACCGTCGTATGACTGGATTATCTCCCCTGACCAACGGCTTCACCAATGGTGATCATCCTGGCTGTGGAAGGTGTTTCAGTCTATCGACATTCTAATTCATAAATTTCATCCTAAAAATTTGTCATGGCATAATTAGAGATTAGGGTGTTGCCCGGATCTATTGTGCATAACCCGTGTACTCTCTAATTTTTGGAGCTTGAAGGATGAAAATTAATAGCATTTATTATATATGGCAATAGCAAATTATGGCAATGCAAAATGATAGAAACAGCATATGGCAATAGCATATGATGGCAATGCAAATGATGGCAATAGCATATGATGGCAATACAAATGATGGCAATAGCATATGATGGCAATGCAAATGATGGCAATATATACATGTAGCAAATGTTGGCAGAGAGAGCAAGTGATGAGACATTCCGACCTTTTGGTTGGACATAATTACACAAAGCTGCTGTGGCCAGATTTTCCACAAATTAATATCATGCATATAAAAGAGTGAAAACTGTCGGTTGTGTGTTTTTTATCTTTTATTCACATATATTGGGAGTACGTCGTCAAATAAGTTTGGCTATTGCCACTTGTTAAAAATAGCCACCTTTATTTTCGCGTACGAGTATAGTTGAGGGAGATGCCGACTTGTACTATTAAATTATTTAACAACTGCGCATGCGCGATAAAGTTTAATTCCTCTTCCGTCTCTTCTGCGAAAAAGAAAGTTCGAACCCTCCCACCTCCCCGTATTATATTATCGAAGTGTCTATATATGTAATGAAACTAGTCTATAGCATCTAGTCAACATTTGAGATGAGATTACAAGTGCTAGTCAGTTAATTATAATTTGTTAATGATAGCTACAGCGTTGTGAATTTGTATTTACATTATTACATGTCTATGACTTCAGTATACATCATGTGCTAGTCAGTTAATTATAATTTGTTAATTATAGCTATAACGTTGTGAATTTGTATTTACATTATTACATGTCTATGACTTCAGTATACATAATATTGTTCTAGTTTAAACCGGTTGCTGCGACTTAATTTACAATTTCAGTACCCGTTCGCTGTCACTGGAGTTGTCAAGCAGGGCAGGCACAGAATCCGCCACATCCCGAAAACCAGACAAGCCGGTACGTGCATGGAGACCTCTGGAATATTCCCTCGTGCAAATATCGGACTGTTTAGCAGGGCAAGAGGGATCGTTTACGATGGTTTATGTGACAGTAGCTTATGATGGTTTATGTGACAGTAGTTTGTGTCAGAATGTGTCGGAACAGATAATAGTTCGAAGTGTTGACATTCCAGGACATTACACGAAATAATTTTCTTTGGAAGAGCATATACAGATGTTGAAGGAACAATTCTCAAAATCTATGATTACTTTTGTTTTATTATTAAAGTCGCAGCGGCTTTGTAGTTTTTCGATCATAACCAAACACAATTGTATTATTTCTGGCCTCGGCTTCTTCTCGAAGATCATCCTCACTAAGAGAGTATTCAATTGAAAAATGGTTCCACGGGTAGGCGAAATTCTACCGGCCAAGGGTTTGGAATGTCTCATCGGTAATGCGGTAAATGGATTATCTCCCCTGGCCATGGCTTCACTGGGTTACACTGGTGATCAACCGGCTGTCGAGTGTCCTTATCGCAGTGGATCTATTTTAGTCACCGTCGTATGACTGGATTATCTCCCCTGACCAACGGCTTCACCAATGGTGATCATCCTGGCTGTGGAAGGTGTTTCAGTCTATCGACATTCTAATTCATAAATTTCATCCTAAAAATTTGTCATGGCATAATTAGAGATTACCGTATTTTACCTTGTATAGTACGCACCCGTGTATAGTACGCACCCCCCTCTCGGAGGTCAAAACTGGGGTAAAAAAGTTGTTTCCGTGTATAGTACGCATCAAAATATTATGCTTTCTTTTTCAGATAAAGGTGAAGTCATTTGTTAAGAAACATGAACAGAAGAAGCTTTTCATTTTCATTTGTATTTAACGCATATTCAGACTGTGATGTATTGTAGTAATAGTGGTAAAATAAACTAGTGGGAGGGGTGTGGGTGTGTTTATTTATTTGTGTTGACAGTAGTTTTCCTAGATGAACCATTCAACGAAAAAAAAAAAAAAAAAAAAAAAAAAAAAAAAAAATCACGATCGAGATAATTAGCGTACAAAAGAAAATATAATTACTTCAATCATTAATTGCCAATCTTCAGGGGAGTACCTATCTTGTATCATCTCATCAAAAAGCCAATTATAATGCCGCAGATAATTGTCCGTAATCCGATAATTACATCTACTAAAACACAACAGAGTCGTTGGTTACCGTAATCCATTACGCCGATTATACTAACATTGTGTATTCACGGGAACCAGAGTTTATCATAAGTGAATCAGATGGGTAACGCGTGATCAGTTACCTGTACCCCATGGCTAAATCTGGTAAAGGTCACACGGCGTGTCAAAGTGCATCCTCAGAAATAGTCGATACTCGCGGCAACTTCAAAGAATTATAAAAATAGAATAACCCATTCTACCCATATGTTTATAATGTGTCAAAACTGCAGCCGAGGTGCGATATTGTTTGACCCAATTATCAATCATCAAATGTGTACCGGTAAGCATGTTTTCACAAGCATTATTGAATAATTGCCATTTCAAAGTGGGGTGATTCTGCCTTTCTACGCCGTCTAAAATATATGTATTTCAAAACAAAGCAAAAACTTCATTAATTTTTTATAAAATATTAAATAAAATCCTATAAATATAAGAATAGAATAGAACTGTAAAAATACTACATGTACCCAGTATGTACCAGTCTAAACAGCTGGAAGTCACGTGATATTACGTCACGCGATATAAACAAAAAGATCAAGGGACGATTTTTCACACAATTTATTGAAGTTTTACAACAAACATGCAAACATTTATACAAAAAGAAGCATCATAATACACTTTATTCATTTATAAATCGGATTAAGTCAATATATTACTTATATGAAGCGAGTAAATTACGAAAAAATTGTGTATTATCGGTATTCACAATTTGCTGTCTCAATGTCTGTTCGTCGTCAACGTTTTTCTTCCCAGACATCGATTTCCTGCAAGAAAAAAAAAGTTCTTTTTATTGTTTCCTTATATTGTACGCGCCCCCTTTTGGAAACCGTAAAAGTGGTAAAAAAACTGCGTACTATACAAGGTTAAATACGGTAGGGTGTTGCCCGGATCTATTGTGCATAACCCGTGTACTCTCTAATTTTTGGAGCTTGAAGGATGAAAATTAATAGCATTTATTATATATGGCAATAGCAAATTATGGCAATGCAAAATGATAGAAACAGCATATGGCAATAGCATATGATGGCAATGGCAATAGCATATGATGGCAATGCAAATGATGGCAATAGCATATGATGGCAATGCAAATGATGGCAATAGCATATGATGGCAATACAAATGATGGCAATAGCATATGATGGCAATGCAAATGATGGCAATATATACATGTAGCAAATGTTGGCAGAGAGAGCAAGTGATGAGACATTCCAACCTTTTGGTTGGACATAATTACACAAAGCTGCTGTGGCCAGATTTTCCACAAATTAATATCATGCATATAAAAGAGTGAAAACTGTCGGGTGTGTGTTTTTTATCTTTTATTCACATATATTGGGAGTACGTCGTCAAATAATTGATATATTTGTGATACTGTTATAATTATTTATTTCAGAAATCTTCGTGTCATTTTCCAACAAAAATGACCGTTGAAGTCTCGCGACGGTAATGAGTTTACGAGATTTCGTCTCATTTCATAATCCTGTATAATAAACAGGTCCTGCTTAAATATAGCTCTGAAACCACATGGGCATCCACAGTGTACCATACCAAATATGCAAACAGGGTGTGCAAAACAATTTGCTAACACGCGTTACGCGCCTATTCGCGACAAATGGGTGTCTCTGGGATAATTTATTTTCACAGAAAAAGGTTAAAAAGGTGCATTTTAGATCATCTTTCTTCTATAAATGTATACAAAACATAACAATATTGAGACAGTAAGAGTTTGGAAGTGTTGTTTAACAAAAACAATTATTTTTTTTACCCCACCCACTCCTTCTTCTTCTTCTTCCGATAATGTGCAGGGCTCTTCTGGAACATACCGTCACAGTGAAGTGAATATGTACACGTGAAGGAGGATCAAAGTGTGTATATACAATTAAAAGGAGGATAAAAAACTCCTCCAAATATTGGCCGCGATTTTTCAAAAACGGCCGTGCAAAAGACGGCTGCACAGTTGGCTGGCTAATACACTGGGCATCCCTGCTTCTTCAGTGACTCATTAAGTGAAACTCCGACCGGGAGAAAAGTGGAGAGCATTTAAAATTAACTTAATACATAGTATTGATGTTTGGCCATTCATTAAAAGAAAGCTAATATATCAAATTTGAGTAATTTCGAGTTTTCCGTTTCGGAAATCCGGTATTTTGAAAAGAAATTAATTGATTAAGAAACCACTATTGTAGGAGCCTTTACTAAAACAGTTTGTGTAATTGATTGCTTTTAAGGTTTGCTGCATGTCCCATTAAAAATAATTTGTTGATAAGCATCAGGCTCAAACGTGATTAATCATCATAGATTATAGATGATTGTCAGGCTTTAAAGGGTAGCACGACAATCTTGAAGTCGTTTTACACATTTTCATGCATTATTTCAAAAAAAAAAAATGTTTACTAAGGTGTCTCACAGACATATTTATGAACAGATAGGAAACTTTCTATCTTAACCAATGAAGTAACCAAAATTATCATGTGGCACCTTAACTTTTCCTTCTGTCTCCGCTCTCAGTTGATGAGAATACATTCAAAAGATTCATTGTGAATAGCAAAATGGGATTATAATAATTTATGTTTATTTTGAAAATAAGAAATTGTATAAAAAGATGTTTAAAGTTAAAAATGTCATAATTTTTCGCTTTTCTCTTAAAAATCAAGGCTTTGACATAGTCAAAGTTTCCGTCGAACTCCATTTTTGCTCTGAATGTAAGAGAAAGAACAGTACTACCATTGGAAATAAAATGAAATTTGTGATTGGATTTGGCATAAATGAAATGTGTATCTATAAAACTCTTCATGATATGTGAGTTGAAAGATGGGAAATAATTCGTAGTGTCCAGTCTATGGGTGTCTGTGGGTGTCTTCTTCTGTTTTTCCTAACCACTTATCACCTTTTTTTTTTTACCTTTTTTAAAACAAGCAGTGTCCCACTAGTTTTGAAAAATAATGAAAAATCATTTTAACTATTTAATAATTATAGTAAAGGACAAGGTATGATGAGGGAGTATTTTGGCCCCCAATATGTTCAGAATGCAAAAAAATAATAGTTACATATAATCTGTTGTGCATGTTGAAGTAAATTGATCATATTCTATCTTTAAAATATATTTTTATTTATACTATTTATCTAGAAGAATTAACAGGGTCTCAAAAAATGGCATTTTTGGTAATTTTGTTATATTTTATAGATTTTGGACCTTTCTGGGCAAGATTTTGATCCTAAAAATATAGACCTCCGATCAGCACACACAGTTTTTTGGCTGAAGATGTATCCCTATCAAGTACCTGTTTCAACAAAAAATCAGCTGAACTCGAGGGTGCTCTCTGTATTTCCAAGACCAAAAACTGATCCAAAAATGCTGAAAATGAACAAAAATGTCATTTTTTGAAAGAAAATGCCTTGTTTATGAGGCTCTTGAACTCATTTAGAGCCTTCAAACGTACTTGTAATGAGTATTAATATTGATTCAGTTTATTTGTAGCTAAATTAGATATTCAAAACGTGTGCATTAAAACTTTCAATATTGGGGGCCAATTTTGTCCCTTATCATACCTAGTCCTTTAACCTTTTCTCCTGAAAGTTAAAGTTTGTCGGTCATTTATAGTGGTAAGTGGCTATAATATGTATATATAATTTAGGGAAACAAGCTATTTTTAAATATGGGACCTCTATAGTGTCAACCTTTCACTATAACAACATGGAAAGGTTCTTGCTTCAAAATAATTTTTAGTGAACATGTAACAAGATTGCAGTATGTCCCTTTAATAATTATGTCTCAGAAAGTAAGCCTTTGTAAATTGATTCGTCGTCCTCAGAAGCTTAGGCCATCAATAAAAATATGTTTGTTTGCCGCGCTCCGACCGACTCACCCGATTCGTCCGCAACTCAACAAATTTTAATGACCTCGGGCCGAAAACTTTTTTTCAATAAAAAAAAATAAAAAATAATATATATATTTTTTTTATTCAAATGATAATTTTATTAGCCAAGGTTGTTAAGCATCTAATCTGGATTGCAAAGGTTATCAAAAAGTTGCCTTAGTACAAAAATGGCGTAATATATGCGAAAAATATATATAAAAAAAATATCTAAAAATAAAACTTTTTCCTACCTTAAATACACATGAATAAAATAATTATGTGCAAGTCCTTGTGTTTAGTTTTAATAACCTATTCCCTAACATCGTACTAGGGCCTTTATAGTGTTGTAGATTGGATATGGCTTTAATAATGTGCTTTGCCACACCTTACAAAATATATACAAGCATGTTATAGAACATTTGAAAATAACTGTTTGCTTTTAAATAATGAGATTTGCAATGGGGAAATTATTTTTAGTCCATAAAAAAGAAAAAGAAAAGTGAAGTGAAATTTTCTAATAAAAGAAATCTGCTTGTCTTGAATTTTATGACGTAATTGATGTACACAATTATAAAAGATCTTGGTTCAGTGGAGATGAGTGTTTTAATTTGATAAGATTATATAACTAGTTAATCTCGTAGATCTCTTGCCCGCATAATGGGTTCAAGTCCTGTGGTGGCATATCTGATCTCCGTCTGAGGTTGCTGTCCTATACCTACTGTGTGTTAATGGGACATTTTAACCCTTTACAATGTCTGGCTGCTGATCAGTCATATTCCCTAAAACACCCCTTTGTCACATAAATGGAATGGTCTTAATTCAAAGAAAGAACAGTCCATTGTATATATGTAGCGGGTTAAGGGTTAAAACACAATTCAGCACATTTCATATCATTTTATTTCACTTTCCACTGTTTAAATCATTGTAATTTTTAGATACAGGTATACTTAATGGCTTTGACCCAACAATTTTCAATAGGGGTATTTCGAAAACGAGAACTTTCGTAAATCTATCTCTTAAATATCAATGCAAGGGTCGTCGTGTTCTTAAACTTAACCGTTCCATTAGTTGATTGTATTATTTATTTTTAATTTCCGCTGTTTAGTTGTAACGTATTCTAGTCTTTGTGAAACTAGGTGGCAGGATTGTAAATAGAAACGTGTCTTCTGCAAGTCATATCTTCGCCAATTAAGCAGTTCTATATTTGGACATTACGTTCAGTTGGTAGCCTCCATATTGCACAAATGTCGTAATTAATGTACTGACAGTTCTGAAATTGTCATTTATAAAGTTGAGCAATATTGATGATGACTGATGATTGTGATGATGATGATGAAGTTGATGATGATGCTGATGATGGTGGTGAAGTTAGGGTTAGGGTTAGTGGATGATGATGATGATGATGCTGATGATGGTGGTGAAGTTGATGATGATGATGATGATGATGATGATGATGATGATGAAGATGAAGTTGATGAAGATGATGATGAAAATGAATGTGGTGATAATGATGGTGATGAATTATTTGGTGATGATGATGATGATGATGATGATGATGATGATGATTGTGGTGGTGGTTGTGAATATACAGTGGAACTTTTGATACAAAAGGCACATTTTTGCTGGATATTTCAAGCAACTAAGTTTCAGTTAAGTTCCACAAAGAAAATATTTTAAAGAAAATTCAGGAAGTTGTCCAGAGAGGCCTGCTACATATGCCGAACAGTACAAAATCAACTGTTTATGAGACGTAAATGTTCTACATGATCAAGTCATATTAGGGGTAACAAATGCAGTACAAAACAAATACATTAAATTCAACCTTTATTTTAGATCTTAAAATCAACAGTATATATATTTTTTAATGTACATCCAAATTCCAATCAACTACATGTAGATTTTATTTTGTACTGAGGTAACATTTCTGAAATAAAATGTCAGAATAAAACGATATTTGACTCTTTGATAAAATATTTACTTTTAACAGTTTTAATCACTATAACAACGTGTCTGCCTAAAACACTAAATAAAATATATAGTTTTAGTTGTAGCTTTTTTTTTTGGCACACAGCAATTGTCAACTACAACAGAAAGCATTTCATCTATACACAAAGGATAAAGAAACATTACTCGTATCTATCTATCTTTCTTCTTCTGAAATTTCAAATACAAAATTATAAATAAAATTATAAATATTAGATTTGCGTAGTCAAAACTCGTGTAGGAAGAATTTTTTTGCATGGGGTAGAGTTTTGAGAATGTGGACAATAATTTTTTTTTTGATTCTTCAATAAAAGTATTTTTTCTCAACAATTAAAGCAAAAAGCAACTAAAATAGCATGTCCACTAGTAATAACACAATATAAAATTTATTATAACTTGATGGTCCACTTTTTCGTTGACGAGAACCTGATTCAGGGATCAAGCTCAGAAGCATAGTGTAGTTATCAAGTAACAGATAACCATGCTAATATTTTTTATCTGGGACAGTTAACCAATGCAGTATGTATGTGGTTTTACAGTCTGAGATTGAATATCTTTGCATGGTTATCTCAATTCTAACATTTTTCCATTTAAATAAAACCATACATCAGTACACTCTTGTTTTTTCTCAAATTCATGGACGCCGTCATTTTGTCGTCGTTTGTTGCAATGTTATGCGACGTCACATACTTTTCAGACGGTAAATTGCGCGTTTTACGTTTGAATAATTGAGACATTAGCCAACGGAGCAACATATTACATTATTGTTGCATTAGAATATGAAATGGCAAGCCATATTATCAGATTTTCATGTCTAACGGGTCGGGCTCAGCTGAAGCCCTATAGCTAGACAGGCGAAAAAGTGGCCATATATGTTGTTGGTTTTTTTCCAGCAAAATGGGATTCAGGTATAGACCATTTTCAAAACTACAAAAGCAGGCTTTACTAGAAAACTAATAAATTTTCTATACTTGTAAAAAAACTAATTCCAACACATATCTTGGTTAATACATGTACTGTCATATTCAAACCTAAAAATCATGACTTAACATTTACCTTTACAAAAACAGAACCTTTTAAATGCAAAATGCTCAATATTTTCCCAATTCTTGAGAATAAAAGTGACAGACTTTCCAGAGTTTCTATGTTAAAATAAATGCTCAATTCAATTATTGATTGATATTATACCTAAAACCTTTTAGCAAAGTTTTCCCTTAAAAAAAACAATGCCCTAAATAGTGAAAATTTCAAGGGAAAACAATAGGCCCCTTCCAAATTTGAAGAGAAAGGCCCTGTAAAAAATTAAAAGGATTGTTTGTTGAATGGAGATTGACATCATTTTCAGCACATTTTAGGCTATATATGACAGTCGACCACTCACTTTTTCCTGGGTAGAACCAACCTCCCCACCCTCCCCATCCCCCTCACCGCTGGAAAAAGGAGTTTGACATCATTTTCAGCACATTCTGTATATGACAGTCGACCACTCACTTTTTCCTGGTAGAAACCCCGCATCTCGAAAAAAAATAGAAGTTTGATGTCATTTCAGCACAAATTAGGCTATATATGACAGTCAACCAATAATTTTTTTCTGGGTAGAACTAGCCCCCGCTCCCCGCACCCCTCCCTCCCCTGCCCCTGCCCCACCACCCCCACCCCACCACGCCCCACCGAAAAAAGAAAGAAAAGAAGATTGATGTCATTTTCAGCACATTTTTGACAGTCAACCACTCAATTTTTCCTGGGTAGAACCAGCCCCCTTCCCCCCACCCCCATCACGCCCACCCCCCAAAAAACCCCAACAACACAAAAACAAAATAAACATGGACAGACCAAGTAAATTTAACTGGTGTCTCATAGGGTGAATAAATGATTGTGATTATTGTGCATGATATTTTCTGATTACTGAATTCAGAAATGATTTAGCAAATGGGTGATTAATGGTGCTGTGAAAATGTTAGTATAACTTTTTAATTACAACTTTTGGCACTTTGATGCTGAGAACAACTGAATACATGGTGCTTAAAATGTTAACAATGCAATTACTATTAACAATTTGCCACATTTTGATAAAGCCTCTCTGATATTTACGAATTCCAAAGACCTATTTGATATGGGATGTATGTGATATATGGGAACTCCCAATATCTATGTTATTGTTATATGTGTGGACTTCTTAGTCAGCTGTATGTGGGAACTCCCAGTACCCGCTTTGTTATATATGGAAACACTCAGTAATGGCTATGTTATATGTGGGAACTCCCAGTACCCGCTTTGTTATATATGGAAACACTCAGTACTGGCTATGTTATATGTGGGAACTCCTAGTACACGCTTTGTTATATATGGAAACACTCAGTACTGGCTATGTTATATGTGTAAACACCCAATACTATTTGTGGGAACCTCCATTAGCTATGTTATATGTGGGAACTCCCATTAGCTATGTTATATGTGGGAACTTCCAATAGCTATGTGGAAACTCCCAATAGCTGTGTTGTATGTGGGCACTTCCTAGACAAGCTATGTTATGTGGGAACTCCCAATAGCTGTGTTATATGTGGGAACTTCCTAGACCAGCTATGTTATGTGGGAACTCCCAATAGCTATGTTTTATGTGGGACATGCCAGCTATGTTATATGTGGGAACTCCCTAGACCTGCTATGTTATATGTGGGAACTTCCAATATCTATGTGTTATATGCCAAAACTACCAAGACAATCTTTGTTAATATATGTCGAAAATCCCAAAGGCTATTTTATATATGTATTGACCCTTCAAAATGGGATGCATTGACCCTTTAAAATGTAACGACACTTCAAAAACCTTACCCAATATTTTTTAAAACATTGTGCCACGTTTCGATTTCAACTTTTACCCTCGTTGAGTAAGAAATTGGAAAGTAATCTGCTTTAGGTTAATTGTGTCTCATTATTATGTGAAGCATGTATATTATAGGGCGTGAAGCCAACAAATAGCTTTGTCTGGCTATATATGAACGAAACAATCAGACTTAATTGTATAATTGTGAAACATGCAATTAAAATGTTAAATGAAAAATTTCTCAATTATACGAAAATAGAAAAAGTTGCCTTATGCCGATTAGATAAATCAGTAGGGTAATAATCACTCTGTTTCGTTCATTCGTTCGTTTGTCCGTCCGTGCATATATATTTATGTCAAGCTGTTACTGTTTTATATATAATGCATTTTGACATAGAGAATATTAATCTATTAATGATGTAACTTGGTCCTATATATCTGACCATTTTCCAACTAAATAAATTGGTATGTTTGTCTGTTGGGTGTGTTTTTTTGATTGCAAAGGTTTATAAGCAAGTGTTTTGCAATTTAACCCTGTGTTGCCTTAAGTGTGGTAGAGTACCCTCCATCAAACAACTTTTTCTATTCACAATGTAAATATGTAAGAGTTGAAGGTAAACATTCATATTTTAATTATTTTTTCTGCAAATCTTAAGTGCAACGTGATTTGCATTAACTCTCGATTCACTTAAATCAACAGTAACATTTATGAGAAACTGTGGAAATCTCTATATTTACAATACTAATTTGCACATAACAAAAAAAATGTGTTCAGTCGCAACTCTTCATAACGAAATAAGTTCTTATTTGTTATCAACTACCTTAGGTGAAAGGAGTTTAAGGTACACATTTATAGTTTAGTTTCCTTTTCCTCAAATTTCACGTGCACCGCTATTAGCATTAACTTGATTGTCTTTTCATTTACACCTAAATCTAACTTAATATTAATAAGAATAGGGTAAATCCCTTTATTTACAATAATACTCTGCATATAATATAGTACAAGTAACAAAAACAACATGGACTGACAAAAATATAGTACACATAACAAAAACAACATGGACTGACAAAAATATAGTACACATAACAAAAACAACATGGACTGACAAAAAAAACATCTCCACAGACCGGGGACAGTTTTTCGCAATTTTTCTTAATTCTATTTGTATATAAAATGTAAAATAATTACAGGGTCCCGCCTTAATTCCATTAAGCGATGGGAAAGCTTATATTAGCAGGATTTTATAACGGATATTTCGACAATAAAACATGTTTAAAAACATGTTTTACTGAAAAAAAATGTAATAACCTGTTTAACATTACATGTTAAATGTTTAAATTTTACAAAATGCAAACTTTTTAAGCCAAAATTAAGGTTTTATTTCATACCCCAGCCAACCCCGTTTTTGCTTCTTGGAGAAAGGGTTGGATTGGGTATGAAAGTTAATACTCGGACCAAGTAACAAGAAGTCCCAGCACAGGTCCCATATCCAGGAGTCAATTTTTTTTATCAGTCCCTCAACAGTATCAATTTAAATAACAACTTTGCCCATGCATATATATTATAACAAATCTATCAATATCACATTTGTTTTAAAAAAAAATACCATGTTAATAATTGTACATGTATGTAAAATGTTGGCACAGATTTTTGTATTTTTGTCATATATGTTTTTTGAATGAAGGTGTTCACATACATTTAAGGGACACATGGCAATCTTATATTAAATTGATATAAACCCCTCAGTTTATGCATCTAGTTTATTTTATGCTTTCCAGTGATTTATATAATTTTCTCTGTAAAATAAAAGTGGTAATCCAATGTTTTCAAATAGTGAAATTACCCAAAGACCTAATAACAAATTATTATTAATATGTCTATGAATTACCATAAATAAATTTCACTGTTTTTGGAACTACTTTTTCTATAGTGATGATCTCTCTTTAAGAAGTTGTTATTCTTAACTCAGTTTGCTGGTAGTTGTATGTTTTCTGTGATAACTATATATTTCATAGATTTTTGCATAAACTTTGATGTTTATTTCACGGAAAATATTTTTACTGAAATAAACAATTTCAGAACTATTTTTTGTTGTGTATTAACTAGTGATCTGTAGTGATGAATTGGGGCTACCAGAGCAGAATACAAATGTGAAATAGACACAAAAACACTGATGGAAGCATAAAATATTTTTTTTTTTTTTTTTTTCAGTGGAAGATGCAGCTTTATTTCACCTCTACGTCACTCCACTCGTGAGAATACTGTTTTGGCAGCTCACTCTATCAAATAAAATTGCATCTTCCACTGAAAAAAAACAAATATCCTCTATTTATTGATTTGAAAATATGATGTTATAAAAATAATGGGAAGATGTGATTAAAAATAATGGAATGCTGCAAGTTTTTTTTTTTAAAAAAAGATTGCCATGTGTACATTAAAAAGTTATTTTTAATAAATTATCTGATTATAACAATAGCAACATATCACAGTATTGTATAAAATTAACAAAGATAAAAGTTCAGTGTATAAATAAATATTTTAGCTGTCCTTGTCTGATCACAGATTTATA
Organism: Cyrtodaria siliqua; assembly: GCA_037043455.1. Classification (NCBI taxonomy): domain Eukaryota; kingdom Metazoa; phylum Mollusca; class Bivalvia; order Adapedonta; family Hiatellidae; genus Cyrtodaria; species Cyrtodaria siliqua. The sequence goes on along the minus strand of JAWPHD010005592.1, from coordinate 86,920 downwards.
AATAATGCAGGAATATCACAGACATGTTAACAACTGTATAAGTACACTTCTCAACTTTTATAATCGGTCACATTTAAAAGAATTATATATTTTTTAATAATTCGTATTTTCAATTGAAATTTTAACTGGCGTCGTTTAACAAATATCGCTAGCAATTTATAAAACCTAATTTGCCTTTATTTGTCTAAAACCTTGTTGATAAACTTAATAAAATATTTATATGTGTTATGGTGATTTCCAGTTTTTAGTATTCGCGTTATTTTCAAAAAACCTGGGTGACCGATTATAAAAGTTGAGTAGTGTATGTGTCGCTTTTCATTCACTCCATTTTTATTTCTTTTGTAGTTTTATTAATTCATTCATCTATTCATCAGTTATTTATAAATTCATTCAATCATTCATTCATTCATTCATTAGTTTGTTTGTTCATTCATTTTTTCGTTCGTTCATTTATTTATTCGTGAAGGGTTGACAATAGTGGTATCGCCTTGGAAGCGTCATTCGCAAACAGGCCGCTACGGGTTTAAACAGATTCTAGGGTGCACCAAACCTCACTCTGACCCTATTGTCATCCCAGTTAAACTGGACAACGTAAGTAAGGAAATCTCCGCCAGTTAAGAATTGTCTCTTATTTCCAGTGAAACAAGAGATGTCTTATTTCTATTTTAAACTTATAATGTCTAGCAAGTATTGTCTAGTCCTTTATTTCCATGGACCATGGCTGGCGCGAACCTGCGGCAGCTCATTCTGATTGTCTTGGCTCCTGTCCCTACTCTCCCTATGCCGTAATTGTTGACTTCGCCTGGTTACCCTTCCACCATGAACCAGCTGTGGCAGTTGTAGGGAACTTGTAGGAGGATTACTGCTCTCAGGTGCCGGGAACCGCAAGGAGTTGTTATGTCTTTGTTTTTGATTTGGATTTAGTTCTTTGACCATATCTTTAAGCATTAACAATGTTTGCTCTTTCTCTGCATGCTTCATGTTCATATGTTGAAGTTTATCACAATTCTTTTGAAGGTCTTCCATTAGGGCTTGTGTTTTCTCATTTTGATGCTCCGAATCTGCGAGTTTGTTTATGGCCTCTCTAAACTCGTCTTGCGATTGCTTCAGTTTCTTCTCTAGATTTTTTCTCTTTTGCTGTAGTTTTTCCAAATTGTCCTGCAATTCAGCAAACTGTTGATGTTCCACTTCCCTTTCATGAGTGAATTGATTAAGCACCTCATGCAGAGGTAGATTACTCTCCTTGATACCAAGTACACTATAGCAGTCGTTTATTTCATTTTGAAGACCCTCTACTTTGTTGTTTAGACACTCACATTTCTGGGTTAGTTCATTCACCTTGCTTTCAATCATTTCAAGCGTGATTTCATCCTGTCCTTCTTCGTCATCTTCAACTTTTGGACCATCCACTTCATCAAAATCTGCAAATTCATCAGTTTTGGTAGTTTCTTGACTACTCTTCCTTCCAAAAATTGAATAAATCTTTTTCAGAATTTTATTTCCAACGCCTTGTTCATTTACGTTTTCATTTTCAGGCTCGCTGTCATGGTGTCCATGTCGAGTTTGGTATATTTCACCTTCTTGGTAACCTTTCAACTGTCTGTACAGGAACCTTCTGATCTCTTTCTTATCTTCTTCACACAGTCTCTTACTGTTTCCAAAATGTTCATGGACATGTATGTCCACTTGTTGCTTAAGTGCTAACGTTTCATGCTCTGAAATGAAACAAAAAAAAAAGAGTAGTATGTTTAAAGAAATGTTCATCAGTCAATTACCGTATTTCTCCTAATAGTAGTGTCTTTCCTAATAGAAGTCCCCCACCTGTTTTAAGAAACCTTACCCTCTTCAAAAATGTTTTCGTCTTTACCGCTAATGTATTTGATTGACATAAGATTTGTTTTTTTAATAATTATCAAATGTTAGATCAGTGAGGTTTTAATAAAGTGACAGAAGCACAGCATGTGGGATATTTGATACGACCTCTCAAATGTACTCTTAGTGCATGGGCCACCAGTTGATTGTTCTGCTTTTAAGTTCAATTAACTTCAAATTTCTTTACTTGAATAATTGCGGTTAGAAATCCACTTATAACGGGCTTAAAGATGTCATTCAGAAACAGTGAGGATTTAATCGATTGTTTTATTTACAAAACCTCGGCCTGTCTATCATATCATTCTGTAATATTCAACAGTTACTGTGTATAGATAACATTACCAATATAAAATATAGGTTTTGAAATGGCTCAGATATTTGTTTTAGATATCATTATCATATTCAAGTTGAGCAGTCTAAGGTGAAATGATAGATTATTAGGCTCTACTAAGGTCATCTATAGATCACTATGCTCTACTAAGGTCATCTATAGATCACTATGCTCTACTAAAGTCATCTATAGATCACTATGCTCTACTAAGGTCATTGGTAGATGTTTTCTTGATGTACCCAACAGACTGAAACAGTGCTCCAGATAAGCTTTCAGCATAATGTGTGTTGTACGCATGAAAAAAATACATATTTACCAAATGCGTATTCTTAAAAACAAGTTTGGGACAAAGCAATAATGTAAAATGTTTGCTCTTTATAGTCATTGCCATAAAAAAATTTGCTTATTTCTTCTTCCCCTTACATATACATTCAACATTGCTTCTTTTTTTATGTGGCATTAATTTGTGTTAAACAGCCGACAAAAAAGGCCTTGTTTTTTTACTTGCAAGCATCTACTTGTAAACTTTCGCTGGAGGCCCTTGATTGTCATTCAGTACCTCAAACTTTAATAAGTGTCTATTGAGTATGTATGACTAGTGAGTATGTATGACTAGGCACACTCTATTTCTTTGTCTAATCTATTAACCCTTAACCCGCTACATATATATAATGGACTGTTCTTTCTTTGAATTAAGACCATTCCATTTATATGAGGGGTGTTTTGGGGAAAATGACTGATCAGCAGCCAGACATTGTACACAGGCTGGTCTGAGTTTACAATGGACACAGCGGCTATTACAGACTGCTTTGCGGGTTAAAGGTTAAGTGTTTATGCAGGAGTTTGGTCCTCCGTACCCAGAGTTGTCATTCCTTGCATAAACATACATCTCGGTCAACGTCTCACTAAATACCATGAATCTTGGCAAACAATGAAAAACGGCACAAATGCAAAATTTCTTGATGACACTAATATTTTTCTGAATTAACTTCATATGAAATGCTTATATTACAAAGAAAACAATTTTCGGCTTGAATTCTTTAAATATACAGTAAATTATGCTCATGATTATATTGCCGTAGACTAATTAAACGTTTGTACTTTGGCATATCACTCTGCCATCAAAACTTTAAAATAGGCACCACCAAATCGTCCCCATAGCATAACTGTACAGCGATTTGCTTACCAGCACTTTCGAATATCACATAGATCTTAACCTACGTAAATTAATTGAATTGAATTGGATTTTATAGTCGCACCAACAGCTAAGGTCATATGGCGACTTTCCAGCTTCCACTGGTGGAGGAAGACCCCAGGTGCCCCTTCGGGCAATTTTCGTGCACGGGTGGGCACCTGGATAGAACCACTGACGTTCTGCAAGCAGGCTGGATAGCTTCCTCACATAAAGATTCCTAGGCCCATGAGGGATCAAACTTACAGTGGTGAGGGTCAAATGATTGCAAGTCAGAGACTCTAACCACTCGGCCACGGAAGCCCCTACTTAAATTAAAGTACTAACCTATACTTTATATCAAAATGTAGATAATAAGTCATTTTTTCTTTCGATTTTTTACCTGTCAATCAACGGCCGATAGATGGTGGTGTCAATGAAGTTCTGTTGCTATTTTTATATTTTAGCTATGGTCATGTGACAAATTATCATGTGATCGCAGACTACTTTATTAGACATTGACAGAGGTCAATGTAATGGCCTCCGGAAGAGATTGCTGTATTTTATCAGCGATTTACATCTAACATGACTGGAGGCAGTCTGAAGGAATTTTAATATATATTTTTATCATTTCTTAATGTTAGATAAACAATGGGGATATTTCTTCATTGCCGAGGGCTGGCGTGGCGCAGTCGGTAGTGTGGCAGATTTGTAACCGGAGGCCCCGGGTTCAATCCTCCATGATGCCACTGAGTTTCGTTGGTGTGTTCTTGGGCAAGACACTTTCCCTTAGCCTCGTCCGTCAGATGGGGACGTAAACCGGGTGGTACCGTGTATCGGCCTATCCTCCGAGCACCTTAAAGAACCATGGGAATCTATTCGATAATAAGAGTAGGGCACGGTTCCTGGATTCCTATGTATCCTTCCCCTCACTCTGGTGCATCTCTAAATAACCTATACTGTGTTGATGAGCCGTTAAACAACATTCAATTCAATTCAATTCTTCATTGCCTAAGTTTAAAATAAAAGTAATGAAAATACAATAAATCTGCTAATTACTAATTTCAGAAAAAAATTTGGAATTATACTGCACTATTATGATTATTGCATCGATAAATATAAGACTTGATCATAAAATGCTTGCAGTCCTGTCATATTCAACACTTCATATGAGTCACGTAAGACACATAATTAATATTGGGATATCAAAAGAAGATTAATGTTGCGAAATATTTCTAAAGCCTCGGGGAAACAATTTTTGTACATCATGATCGATTATATTTTTTCTTAATTCGTCAGGAAGAGAAACACAAAGGAGAGATTAACTCAAGTTTAAATACTTTTTTATTCTTATAAATCAGACCCGACAAGTCTTATCTCATGGCTTGATGCGTGAACCAAAACGTGACACACGCAATCTTTGTTTGTTTAAAACCTGTGACATACCTCTAAATTGCATTTTTGCAAAAATTAATGTTTATTATTAAAATGTTCAAATTACAAACAACTGATTATATATTACATCAATATTTAAACTTTTGGTAATATAATTGTATTTAATTGTCAAAAAGTGGTTGAGTGGTTTCTGGATCCCTTATATATTGATCCCAATCAGTGCAGAGTAATAAATAAATAGACAATGGAATTGTACAATACATAGTGTTTTTGTCCTTGAAGTAATTGTATATAATTGTTTGCAAGCAGGTTGTAACGTAAAAATGGTACTGGCATGTTTCACCAAACCAGTTTTCTTAAGTAAAAACTTATATTTAGCTTAGTTATCAAGTGGACACTTAATTTATGTTTTACTTGGTGACTTATTTAAGTATTTTCTTAAGTATTTAAGTAAAACTTAAGGAATTGTTGGTGAAATCGACGCCAGGATAAAGAAAATCGAGACGCTAATTTTAATACTTGCTACATTTAACTTCAAGATTGCCATGTGTCCCTTTAAATAAGCATTTTATGAGGAGTGTTTCGCAGTAAAAAAAGAAAGATATAAAAATCGGACAGGGAAAGTAGCATTCAATGACGACAGTCAACCACAAAACACACGCAAACAGACAAACGAGAAGGCAAAAGTAATAAAAAATGCAAACGACATCACAAACACACAAGTGTTGACAAAAAATAGTAAAGCCTAGATTGTGATCAAGAACTGATCTGAATTTTTTTATCAGTGAAAGGATTGAATGTTTTCTAGTAATAGGAGAAAGTGTCAATTCTTACGGATGGTGGGAGGTATACAATACCGCTTCTACCCAGGGAAAATGGGATGGTCTGCCTCTACCACAAAAAAAAGGTTGACCATCATAAAAAATTATATAGCCTAACATGTGCTAAAAGTGACGTAAAACACCTTTCAATAATCTAGCAATAGGCCTACCTGGCTTAATCATACTATGTGTCTTGCGAAGGTCTTCCGCCAGCCATGGATACGTGTCATGTATGGCATGGACAAACATGTCGAAGGCTCGTGGACCACGAGTGGTTAACAGAAATAACATTTTCTGATTTTTGTCTTTCCGCGTTTTCTCACTCTGAAATATTGTAAAATTTTTACAATTATACATCTATATTAAAGACAAATACAAGGAATAAAGGAATAATATGAAAAGAAAAAATAAGCAAAAATTTATTAATGAATATTTTCTGTTTTATATTAATTAGGCTTTGTTTTTCTTTATTTATATTTTCACAGAAGTCAATTACTCGTATTAAATGTTTACTATACATGTATAACTGTCTATTTATTGAGAAAAAGAAATGAAATTTGATCGAATTATGGAGTAAAAAAGAATGATTTTAATTCTTTTACTTTTACAGTTAAATGCAGATTTATAAAGGAATTATTTTGAACATCGACTTGTAGAAGATAGATTAGCATTGTTTTTAATTTGTTATCAACTGATTGTTTACTTTCACAAATTGAAGTGGGGGCTATATAGGAATCACGTTGTCCGTAACGTTGCGTCGTAAAACACATTTTTGTCCCATCCCTTCCCGTCGTGTAACAGATTTTTAATACTTGAAATTCCTCTAACTTCATATACACATAACAACTGATGACCTTATGTCCCTCTACATCACACATTGTTGATTGCCTAATTCATTACAGAATTATGGCCCTTAATTGTTTGACTTAGAATTTAAGCGGAGGTATTCATCACCTTCAGTGATAGTTCTAGTTTCAAGCTGCCCCAGAGAGAAGGGAAGGATCATAAAAATCAGGAGACTATGCCTATGTATACGCTTACTAATAAATAATTTTACATCCCATCCGAGACACAAGGCTCGGGGAAGTGTCTTGCATAAGGACACAACAATGGTGCCAGTGAGACTCGAACCTATTCATAACTTTCACATGACATCATCAAAACAATTTGACCTATCAGTGATCAGAAAAATTAAATACCTCCAGGAAGAAATAAGAACATTAAATACCTCCACATTCTGGTAGGGTGTAAACTCAGTGTTTATCTTTGATGCTCAACTAACTTTAGCCCTTTATAAAATATTTTTAGTGATAACTTTATCAAAAGCTTTATTTTTTAAGTACAGCTATATATTTTCTTCTAGTGCTTCCTTATTTAAAACACCAATATGCAAGCATTAAATTTAAATCTTGATTTTTCATATAGAGGTTGGGAATAATGTATGAGTAAACCCCTATATTTTTTATCCTCTGGGCAGCTAGAGAAGAAAGAATATAAACAAGGATAGAAAAGAGAAACAATGCAGAAAGGAAGAAATAAGAACTTCAGATGAAAAAAACAATCCATGATTTGTATAACACTCATCAAAATACCTGAAATCGTTCTATCATGTCTTCGTTAAACAATCCCAGATGAATAAACTTGGATGTGAGGTCTCCTGATAGATCCAGATCATGTACCAGAGCATGATTGTGCCTCCGCAGCGTTATTTTCTGTGCCTCGTTCATGTTTGTTTTGTGAAGAGTCTGTTTTGTCCGATAAATATAAATTCAAGATAAATTACTCTTAAGGTTAACCAAAACAGAGTGAAATATCCTTTCTATTATTCAGCAAAATATTCTTTCTATTTGTCAAAGCCATTTTATAAAAATATCTGTTCCTTTTTAAAAAAGCGATTATTTTCTCACATACCATAACATTCTTCTGGAAAAATATGTTTCACAATCCTTTAAATGTTATTTATTTATTTATATATGTTTTTTAATTTTATTCACTGTTTCATGAATGTAAGTATTTTCTTAATGGTTTTCTTTCTCTTTTTTTTTTTTTTAAGATTTTTTTTTCACAATTTACATTACAAGTCTTTTAAATGTTTTTTCTTCTTTTTCTGATCAACTAACAATCACTGTTTTAAGAATATCCAGTAGAAGTCTTTTTCAAATTGTTTTTTCTTTTTTCAGCTTAAACTCGTATCCTGCAAGCTTTTGTTACATTTCTTCTTTCTTAATTAACTGTTTTTTAAATTTCAAAATTTGATATTATATACCGGTAACTAGTAATATTTTCCCAATGATTTAAAATTCAGCTAAAACATTAATAATCCTCTTTAATTAATGTGCACGTAGGAATTGAATCCAACACAAATAAACAAAGGTTTATAAAATATTTTAAAATTTTAAATCGACGTGGGCTGTTAGTAATACCCCTGCTACTTCGACCGACCAACGCAAGACACTAAATCCATAGAGATCTAGAAATATGTAATTGTCGATCGTGGATCGCGTAATCATATTTCCATTCAGACTTGCCAAACAGTTTTAATCTACCCATTATACCTATGTTCCATTGATCTACTGTAATACTGATACCTGTCAATTTGACCTTGGTGTCATGGTTGAATTCAATAAATCGGTTAGTATTTACTTTCTTGACATAATGATTGGTAAATGTATAAAGAAAAAGCATTAAATGCAATGTGAAATCATTTTGCAAGGGTTATTATACTCGTTATTAAAGACTTCAAATAATTAAATAAGAAACTGATTCTTCATGAAAACCTGTGTGTGCTTTTCCCGGAGAAGATAAAAGACGGAAATTTACTGACGTAAAACCTGAATTTACCTTGTATTAATTCAACTTGTCATTTCAAATAATTTTAAAGTAAGGTTTTTATAATAAGAATCCTATGATATCAGTTTCTATACATGCTTCGATTAAATAAATCCTCGACAACATTCAGCGTACAGTGTCAGGAAATTATCGTCTCCTAAGCTTTAGTATAATAAATTATAATGTAAGAAGGAATTCTGATTGTCCCCGACCTTTTTGAAGAAAAGCGGAGTGAATAGAAATCCATCCAAGAGTGGTTTTGTCCGTCTCCCATCCTTCCATCGCACTTCCTAAATGTGTTGTTCAGTTTCAAACATTCAAATCATATTTTGGTAGGATTGTTTGCCATCATGTGAAAATGATTATATTCAATTTGTCATTTGATTCAAACATTTTACTACAGTCATCTCCCTTTTTGGACATTTTGGACAATTTTCGGGTCAAAAAAGAAAAGTGGTCACATCTATAGTCATTCAGTCAGGCCTCCAAGAATAGGATAGCCCGACGCCCAAGGCTAGTCCAATCTGAATCTTTCAGAAATGGTTGCCCGTCGGGCTTATCTAAAAAAATCTCAGGACAATCAAACTTTTCAAACTAAAATCCAACCAGAAATTGTGTTTTATTACGTGTAATTTGAAGCCATATTTGTTGAAAATGATCTCCCTTCGTTAAAGTTCATCGATTTGAAAGTGCGCATTTCATTGGTTGATACATGATTTGAACCAATTTTAATTTTCTTGGAGCCCTGTCAGTAATAAAGAAATTAATTGCCTTAAAAGAAAATTTACTATACTTTCTATATGACTTAGAAAGGGGTTAACACTATTCAAAGTATTAATTTAAAAGTAACGCGATTGCACGTTTTTTAGCTCTGCTGATTTTATGCTGAGGTGCAGTGTCCGTAAACTTTTTTTTTGCGGCGACTACTCCTCTGAAACTACTGGATGGATTTTCATGAAAATTTATAGAAATGTTGCCCATGAAGTCTAGTTGATCCTAGCAAAAATTCATGTTGAGGTGAAATCCAAGATGGCCACCAAATTTAAAAAAAGATTTTTAAAACAATTAGTTTGTAGCGACTTCTTCTTGAAAACTATAAGCGATACTGATATGGTACATTTTCAAAAATGATCAGCATGACATGATGTTGGTCGTTGTCGAAAATCGTTTTGATTCAACGTTAAACATGGCTGCCAGCTGTTTACATGGAGTTATATAGTAAAAGTTATATAGTTATGTATAACTACTTCAAAGATTTTCATGAAACTTCACAGAAATGTTGCTGTTGATGTCTAATTGATCCTAGCAATATTTCAGGCCGGCCAGAAATTGAAGATGGCCGCCACAGCTAACAATAGATTTAAAAAAAAACAAGTTTGTAGCGACTACTTCCTAAAAACTGTAAGTGATATTAATATGGGACTTTTTCTAAAATTATTTGCGTGACATGATGTTGGTCATTGTCGAAAATCATTTTGATTCAACGTTAAGCATGGCTGCCAGCGGACAGCTTTGTTTACATATAGTTATATAGTAAAAACTTGTAGCGACTACTCCTCTGAAACTACTTGACAGGTTTTCATGAAACTTCACAGGAATGCTGATCTGGCTGTCAAAACCTATCAGTAGAGCTTCACACATTAAACGAATTTAAAACCCACCAAATAACGGCAAAATTACAATACAAAACCGTTTATCAAAACTCTATCCATGTGTACAGATAATATACTAATGTATATATGCCGATTAAAAATATAGGTTCATTCATGGGTTTTTAAAATGTTGGTAACTCTTAATTCGATGCTCCAGATTTGGGGTATAATTAAGCCTCATGGTCTGTAGGTTTAGAAACAGTGTACAAAATGTTGTAAAATTTGTCTGTTGTTGGTAGGATAATAAGCTACTTTAAACAAGTTTTATTTTTATGTGTTACTCGGTTAATCTAGATATATATACTTAGGGCCAAAAGATTTGCACGGTTCATAAAATATAAAAAATTCCTCCTAAACGTACCCAAATTTAATATTTTCAATCGTATGTATTGAACCGTGAAGTGATAGATAAATTGTATTGAAAACCGGGTTGCAATGTTTAAGGCGATTGCTTTGGATTACGACAGCTAATGATGAATTGAACCCATTTGAAAAATATGATAATATAAAGAACCGTGCAAATCTTTTGGCCTTAAGTATATTTTATGAACCGTGCAAATTGTTTGACCTGAAGTATAGATGTCACCCGATAATAAGGTCAAAACTAATATGTAATGTGGTTTATTGACTTAATGCTATTATATATAGGGGAGTATTGAGTACTAATATTTACTCAGTTGAATACGTTTATAAGGACTGTAAAGTGCTTTTATCTTAGTTATTGATTTGAATAAGCAGCTTTGTATTGCAAATATGCACAGATACATTTATAATGTTATATATTTGTTATATTGCCCTCTGGAGTTGTACAGATATTGGTAAAAAAATAGTGTTTTGATTCCCTGACCCCCTAAAATAGGGTTAGTAATTGTTTCCCATAGGAAGGTATTATGTCGTGGCAATGTCCTTCAGTCTGCCCATTAATATTTACCTGACAGCTTATTAAAATGGCTAATAACCTTCAAAGTATAAGGTCTACAAAAATGAAACTTTGTACACAACTTCAGCATGATCCATCCATGAATACATCCGATAAGGGCCCATAATGTTTTGTTTCATTTTTTGTTTTTAGCTCTACTGATCAGAGATCAGCAGAGCTTATGCCGTGGTGCGGCGTCCGTCGTCCGTCCGTCTGTCCGTCCGTCTGTCTGTCCGTAAACTTTTATTTGTAGCGACTACTCCTCTGAAACTACTGGATGGATATTCATGAAACTTTACAGAAATGTTGCCCATGAAGTCTAGTTGATCCTAGCAAAAATTCATGTTGATGCAAAATCCAAGATGGCTGCCAAAGCTAAAAATAGATTTTTAAAATACAAGTTTGTAGCGACTACTTCTTGAAAACTATAAGTGATATTGATATGGGACTTTTTCTAAAATGATCAGCATGACATGATGTTGATCCTAGTTGAATATTATTTTGATTCGACCTTAAACATGGCTGCCAGTGGCCATCTTTGTTTACATAGAGTTATATAGTAAAAACTTGTAGCGACTACTCCTCTGAAACTACTTAATGGATGTCCATGAAACTTCACAGGAATGTTGCTCTTGATGTCTAGTTGATCCTAGAAAAATTTCAGGCTGGCCGGAAATTCAAGATGGCCGCCACGGCTAAAAATAGATTTAAAATAAATAAATTTGTAGCGACTACTACTTGAAAACTGTAAGTGATATTGATATGGGACGTTTTCTAAAATGATCAGCATGACATGATGTTGATCCTTGTTGAAATTTATTTCGATGCGACTTTAAACATGGCCGCTAGCGGCCATCTTTGTTTACATAGATTTATATAGTAAAAACTTGTAGCGACTACTCCTCTGAAACTACTGGATGGATATTCATGAAACTTTACAGAAATGTTGCCCATGAAGTCTAGTTGATCCTAGCAAAAATTCATGTTGATGCAAAATCCAAGATGGCCGCCAAAGCTAAAAATAGATTTTTAAAATACAAGATTGTAGCGACTACTCCTTGAAAACTATAAGTGATATTGATATGGGACTTTTTCTAAAATGATCAGCATGACATGATGTTGGTCCTTGTCAAAAATCGTTTTGATTCGACGTTAAACATGGCTGCCAGTGGCCATCTTTGTTTACATAGAGTTATATAGTAAAATCTTGTAGCGACTACTCCTCTGAAACTACTTGACAGATGTCCATGAAACTTCACAGGAATGTCGCTCTTGATGTCTAATTGATCGTAGCAAAATTTCAGGTCGGCCAGAAATTCAAGATGGCCGCCACAGCTAAAAATAGATTTTTAAAAAATAAGTTTGTAGCGACTACTTCTTGAAAACTATAAGTGATATTGATATGGGACTTTTTCTAAAATGATCAGCATGACATGATGTTGATCCTAGTCAAACATTATTTTGATTCGACGTTAAACATGGCTGCCAGTGGCCATCTTTGTTTACATAAGAGTTTGTATAGTAAAAATGTGTAGTGACTACTCCTCTGAAACTACTAGACGGATTTTCATGAAACTTCACAGGAATGTTGCTCTTGATGTCTAGTTGATTCTAGCACAATTTCAGGTCGGCTGGAAATTCAAGATGGCCACCACAGCTAAACATAGATTTTTAAAAACAAGTTTGTAGCGACTACTTCTTGAAAACTGTAAGTGATATTGATATGGGACTTTTTCTGAAATGATCAGCATGACAAGATGTTGATCCTTGTCGAAAATTATTTTGATTCGACATTAAACATGGCTGCCAGTGGCCATCTTTGTTTACCTAAAGTTATATAGTAAAAACTTCAACTTGTAGCGACTACTCCTCTGAAACTACTTGACAGTTTTTATGAAACTTCACTTCACCTAGCTATCAAAATCTATCAGTAGAGCTTCAAGGTCATTGACCTCTTGTTTAAATATTTCCGTTTGAAAAAGGTTTAACCCGGAAAATAATGTTGCCGACGATGGGCATATATGCCCTGGTGCTCTTATTTATTCTTGTAAATATCTATTGCCATATTTTAATGTTTTAATTTCATGACCGAGCCATAGATTTTAATAATATTATCCACAAAATGTTCACCACAATGAGACGATGTGTTTCGACAACATGAAGGTGCCCTCGAAGGTAGGTTGGTTGTTGAATGGTATTTAACGTCATTTTCAGCGACACTTTCTCATTGACTTGTTGAGATCCCAGTAGGATTCGAACCTGAAAGGGGATAATGTTTCAAACACAGTTTTATGACCAGGATGGTAAAGACGCTGCTTGAAACCTCCTCCAATCCTCCAGGGAGCTTGGTTTCTAAGTGAGAAAGTGTCGATTCTTACGGATGGCGGGAGGTATACAGTACTGGTTCTACCCAGGGAAAGGTGAGTGGTCTAACTCCACCACTAAAAAATCCACCATCATGTATAGCATAAAAAGTGCTGAAAATAACGTAAATCACCATTCAATAATCGACCTTCCTTCAAGGTCAAGGTTAGACTTACACTTTGAAGGTTTTTGTTATAATTGACCTTCACCTTGAGACTAAAACTGATAGGGGACATTGCTTGCAATACTTATTTGCTTAAATTGTTTAGTTTTCATCAATGCAATACAGAAATGATGTACCGTATTTGTCGGGGTATAGCGCGCACTTTTTTACCCCAGATTCTGTGGCTGAAGTTGGGGTGCGCGGTTTAAGCAACAAGTAATGATTTACTTCTTTTTTTTCAGCCAAGACGAGAAGTTTTGTGGTTTTCAAAAAGTCGCAAGACCGGCCGTTTACTACAGAGATTGAATCGAACAAAAGTTGGCTTGTTTCTATTGTTTCAATAAAATGCGTTGTATGCTATATGCTTATTATCAATAAAAATAATAAAATCAAACTTTACCATGTTTTATGTTGATTATTGTTGAGAAAATACCATTGAAATGTTGAAAAATACAATTGTTTACCTCAATCGGCATTTTGAAATGAAAACGAGGCTGGGGTTTTCCGAACCCGCAGACTGGGTTAGTGCATATTTTATTAATAGAATACAATAGAATTGTATGTATAATAATTATTTCTAATAAACAACGACCCCCTTACTTATTTGTTAAAGTTGATTTCTGAATTTCGACAACGTAGAATCATGATTATTCCTAAATTGGTTCAAGGTTCATTTGATTGGGAAAACGTGTTAAGTGTGAAGTGTTTGGTTTATGTTAACTGACCGCAAACAATGAAAACTAATTATTAAACAAACATGTGACACTCGACTGGGATAGACGTCTTTTGTCTACCGGTCTACTGGTGTGAATTTAATTTTTACTTCTATTTTTAACTAGGGAACTTTAAATATCTACGAGTAGGGTTTAGTGTTTGGGGTTAAGGTTTACAGCAGTCTTATACTCTGTACGTTTGCTCTCTGATTATTATCAGGGTGCAACAGCTTAGACTGCTTGAAGTTGTTTTTTTGTCCAAATCACAAAAGTCTATTTTTAGAATCTATTCTTATCCAGAGGCGAGTGTACAGTTTCGGGAATATCCCTGCTACACAATTATTTTCGTTTTTGATAAGATTTGTCTAATAAAAGACTCTTACATCTAATAAAAGAAAAGTTACGCATTAGTTTAGTTATCTAATGCACATATAAAACTCTGAGAGCAACATTTACATTGAAACTTCTTGAATTTTTACTTAGAACATTGTTAGTGATAGAGGATTTTCGAAATTATTCACTGAGTTTATATAGAAACGTACTACATACGTTTCATTTCGTTTCCGGTTTAGGCTTTATGTTTCATGCTACAAATTTAGATACATAGTATTACTATAGTTAGTTACTTCTGTTTGTAGTGTTGATGATTTCGAGACTGAACCTCGCTTCGAATTTGTTTTCTAAGCAAACATATATAAAACTTTAAGGGTTAGCAGAACAAAACGGTCCTTTTCAGGGCCAGCACATATTTATTCGAAAGAATAATCTGTTTTAATTGTCAATCCAAAATATTAAATATAATATGATCGTAATAAAAGTTGAACACGGGCGTGGGTTTTTTATTTTATTGAAACTTGAGTAAACAACAAAAGTACACTCAACAGTACAAGTTTATTTACACTTGAGTAAAAAAACACAGTCTAACATGCAGCTTCGTTTTAGCAAATCAAAATTCGTTTTACATTTCCTCTTTGGTCAATGCTTCAAAATGGCGCTCTGCTGTCCTGAAATTGAAAACACATGTTTTTAATGCGCGGTTTACGCTACAATACATAAAAAAAAGTTTTTTTTCCAAGGATTTCAGGCCCAAAGTCGGGGTGCGCGTAATATGCGAATGCTCGCTATACGCCGACAAATACGGTATTTGAACAATTCTATAATACTACCAATCCTGATGTTCCCCTTTTAAACCCATATGAAACTTCATGTAAAACTTGTATATTATTGGATGGATCAGTATGGATACTATTTTAATAACAAGTCCACCATGACCTTGACCTTTAAACTGCTAGACCAAAACCAGAAGGCTTCATTCAAACTCAAAAGAACTGTGATATCTTTGTTTGACTGTAGTTCTTTTCACTTTCTAAGCTGGACTTGAATAGCCCTTATGGGGAACTCTGGAATGGTCGGTTTTACTAGTCATGTGATACAGGTATAAACATCGCACTACCATATTGCACATTTGGCATGTACGCCAAATCTTGATAGCTGTTGTCGTTGTTATGTTTTTACCAGAGTTGTAGATAATTTTGACTGCAATGAGTATTTACACATCAGAATCAAAATGAATGAGTAACAAGGAAAATGTTACGAGTAAAAATATTTTTAAAAATAATTCAGGCTTCCAAAATGGATATCAATCCATTTCATACATTTTGAAAGAAACAACCCTTACAATTAAATGGATGTTATAAAGTACAACGAAACACTGTATGGTCTTTGTTCTAAGACCCACGCTTAGAACAATTTTCATCATGTAAATATATGGAATAGACTGTTCCACAGTACAATAATATACATACATGTACTACTCATGATTTTTAAATGTTTTGAGTATTTGTAGTAACTTGATGGTAATGATACTCTTAGTTTTTGTAATGAGTAATGTAATGTAAAAAAAAAAGTATGAGTAAAATACCCAGAAACTCAGCTTTAATCTACAGCTCTATTTGACCATACATACCTTTTACCTCCATTGTCATATGTTCAATCAGATCAGCAGTCCGCAACATGTGTTTTTTTTTATAAAAGTTTCAAATATGGAGCAGTTATGTTTGTACCTACATTACAAAACCAGTCAACCCCAGTGTATAAGTGTAGGAGAAATTTAGGAGTAACTCTGTCGAAGTTTATTATCAAATACAGAAACTCGATACACTTCAATGCTATCTGCTGTCCCAGCAAATTGATAATAAGTAGGAGAACTAGTACATGAGTCATGACTTCCTTCACACGATATTGAGCTTATCCAGGCATTAGTTTTAAGTATATTCAAATATAAATTTGAAATTTTACTTTTGTATTTTGTGTGAAAGAAATTTATTCAAATATTTGAACGGAAACCACAAACGTTATTTTTAAATAATATCATTCGAAACTCGGCTTTAAAGAAGAATGGAAGTAAAATGGCAAATTACTGCTGTTTTTAATCTTTCTCATTGAACCATCTCAAAATAAATGGGAACAAAATGATCTATTGATGAATTTCGTACAGATAGTTCCCTTGTCAAATGTTTACGCAGCTTTGAAAAATACGTAGCTAAAACGTAGCTATTACGCAGCAATCCATCCTAAAGCTGCGTTTTTTGTGATTAACTGCGTTATTTTAGAAGCAGGCTGCGCAAAGCTGCGTATTTTACACTTTAGCTGCGTAATTATGTCCAAAGCTGAATATTTTGTAAGAAAGGTGTACAAAAGCTGCGTATTTATATTTAAGGCTGCGTATTTTTTAAGAAAGGCGTTTGATAGCTGTGTCTTTTATTTTACTTGCAAAAAAAGGATAATTACAAGAGCTGCGTTTTTTTGTAAATGCTTCGGAAAAGCTGTATCTTTAATTGTTAATGATAATAAGATGTAAAAACAAAAATACGTAGGTTTTACGCAGCTTTAGGAAAGCTGCATCTTTTAGTTTATTTTTTTAAACTTTTGTCAGTTTGTCTTTTTAAAGTGATATTGAAAATTTAAAACATTTCTAAAAGATGAAGGGGTAATTGGGGAGTCCTCTTTTATCTTTAACATAGACTGTCACAGTGCTACACATAAATACAACCTTGATAAAAAATGTTTATTGATCCTGTAGGTGTTTTAAAAGGTGGTGAATTTGGACCATAATTTATTAGCTATCAAACTGTATGCATTCCAATGTCAATTTAATTCTGTGTATAAATTGCTGGTACAAAATTACCTACCTCAAACCATTAGATGATGGACTCAGAATTCATTGTAAAATGATAATCTCATTATAGCAAGGTCACTCAAGCGAGCAAGTTATGTTTTAACAAAATGAGCATTTCTTTGATCAGTATCAATGCAGATGTTACAGGCAATCAACTTCTTAAATTTTATGTAAACAAGAGGGCTAAATTAATGCCTCTGTATCACTCGCCTAATATAATCTTCGAAAAGATTATAAAAAAAAAAAGTCAAACAAGCTTATAATTTCATATAAGAGTAAGATCAACAAATTCCCACACTCACATTAAAGTGTTCTGGCCCAGTAAGTGTATAGATTGGTTAAGGGTGGGGATCTCAAAAGTTTCCAAGTTATGGCACAGGAACATGTGACCCCACGGGTTGGCATAAACCCTAGGGCAGATGCCAGTAGGGGTCATCCTCTCATCACAGGCAGTGCACCTATAAAGTTTCATGAGATTTGCCTCAAGGGGAGAGGAGTTAAAGGGGTTGATGCACTATTTTCGAACAGGATTTATTTAAAAGGACTTTGAGAAACTTGGAAAAAGCTGTAAGAATTTTCAAAATGTCATGAAAAATAAATGAGATGTGACCTATTGAAAATTTGCAAAAAACATAAATGGAGGTGGCCATCTTTGAACGATGACATCATCGTGCCGTTTTACCATATATGGCATATTGACAAAATGTATTTTAAAGCAAAGAAAACCACTGCAAATTGATTAGAAATAAATATACAGATGTAAAATCATTTTTCATTTGCAGTGATTTTCTTTGCTTTAAAAGACATTTTATCAATATGCCATATATGGCAAAGAGGCACGATGACGTCATCATTCAAAGATGGCCGCCTCCATTTATGTTTCTTTGCACATTTTCAATAGGTCATATCTCCTTTACTTTTCATGGCATTTTGATAATTCTTTCAGCTTTTTTCATGTTTTTCAGAGCCCTTTAAAATAAACTGTGGTGTTTGAAAATAGTGCATCAACCCCTTTAAGGTGCTGACAGGGTTTTTCATTATCGGTTCCTGGTGACCTTGACCTGCTGACCTCAAAATCAACAGGTGTCATCTTCTCACCACAAGCAGTTCAACTATGAAATTTCATGAGATTTGCCTCAGGGGGAGAGGAGTTATAATGCAGACAAGGTTTTCATTATTGGCTCCCAGTGACCTTGACCTACTGACCTCAATATCAATAGGGGTCATTCTGTCACCACAGGCAGTTCAACTATGTAGTTTCATGAGATTTGCTTAAGGGGATGAGGAGTTATGGAGCAGGCAATATTTTTCATTATCAGGTCAGGGAGACCTTTGACCTACTGACCTCAAAATCAATAGGGATCATCCTCTCATCACAGGCAGTGCACCCATAAAGTTTTATGAGATTTGCTTCAGGGGGTATATTAAAAAAAAAACATATTGAAAAATGTTTAAACGAAAAATAATATGGTATTAAGACATTGCCTTGGCTAACTCCCAAACTCGTATAACAAATATTGGGGGGAATTTTATTTTTTTATTTTTTTTTTCCCCAGGCAAATCAGATGCGAAATTATAATGCATCAGAGTAAATTTGGATGTTTCTGACAAAAAAAAAGTTAATATAAAATAAATTAATAAAAAAAATTGCAAGTTTCACGATAGCGTGAATCTGATGACAGACGAATGCAAATGGCCGACTTTCAGACAACAAGCATTTCCTGGTTGTTTTATTTAATCTGTTTGCTCAATAAACGCTTGAAAAAGCAAAACCTTGTGTTTGGAAACAATTTTTAGTGTATTTTACATATGTGACTGTAGATAAACGGTAGTAAAGTTATTGAATTACACAGTAATTATTTATTATTTTACAGGTAAATGTTTTCGTTTTTTCCTTGCATGTTGACAAAATTGATTTTGACGAGCAGTGCACCCATAAAGTTTTATGAGATTTGCTTCAGGGGGTATATTAAAAAAAAAACATATTCAAAAATGTTTAAACGAAAAATAATATGGTATTAAGACATTGCCTTGGCTAACTCCCAAACTCGTATAACAACAATTGGGGGGATTTTTTTTATTTTTATTTTTTTTTATTTTTTTTTTTCCCCAGGCAAATCAGATGCGAAATTATAATGCATCAGAGTAAATTTGGATGTTTCTGACAAAAAAAAAGGTAATATAAAATAAATTAATAAAAAAAATTGCAAGTTTCACGATAGCGTGAATCTGATGACAGACGAATGCAAATGGCCGACTTTCAGACAACAAGCATTTCCTGGTTGTTTTATTTAATCTGTTTGCTCAATAAACTCTTGAAAAAGCAAAACCTTGTGTTTGGAAACAATTTTTAGTGTATTTTACATATGTGACTGTAGATAAACGGTAATATAGTTATTGAATTACACAGTTATTATTTATTATTTTACAGGTAAATGTTTTCGTTTTTTCCTTGCATGTAAATTGATTTTGTCGAGTTTACTTCCGGAAGTCATCGCTCCAGTGTTGCTTGATGGGAAATTGAATAAATGTTTAATTTGAGAGAAAATACATTTTGTTTCCATAATCATTTCAGTTATTAACGTATACGTTCTGATAACAAAAAAGGAAGAAACCATAATAAACACAGCATTTGTATTGACATATGTTAATCATTTTGAAATATTTGCATGATACGTTCGTAAGAATTGCGAGATTATGGAAGTGCATCACAGATCTGCGCATGCGCTGCAAATTATGCCCGCCGTTTCCAGAATTGTTTGAATTTTGATCTTTCATCTTTAATATTTACAAACAGTACCTTTCATCTTTAATAATTACAAACATTACTGTGATTAGCACATTTTTTTTCGTGACACAAGAACCATTTTAGAGCCTTCGAAGCCATCAAACGATTACACAGATGGCTCACCCAGGAAAGTGTGAGAGCTGTACCAGGGTCCTGGCAGTACCAAGAATTACGCATGTTGTGTGGGTTTTTTTAATCAGAGGTAGGCCCTATTTAAATACGTTCATGGTAGAGCTTCTTCATAATAATGTGGAACAATTAATTTGAAGTGTATAAGTGTAATCAAAACTATAAGCAAAGAAGCATGATATTTTTTAAAACATCTAAATTAAACTGCAAATAAGAGGAGAGTGTTTTTTTTTCGTTGTAACATTGACAGTTTTGCAAACGAGATTGGTGAAGGTATTAATATGTTACTTGTGCACAACTTACTGTTTTGAAGATAAACATTGTACTTGCATTACCTGAATGAAGCTTGCAAGTTATTGATTATGCCTGTCATGGTGCAAATTGAGGTCTATCAATTCAGAAAAACACAGGCGACGCTGTCAAGGAATATTTTAAAAATGCATTTTCTTCCTCCATATTCAATTTATTAAAGGGGACTGCAGTGGATTTAAGCACATGCCGGTTGAATCTATGTTTACAGGTTAAGGAGTCTTTTAAAACAACAATTCAATTCTTTATTTAGAAATTGAAGTGGTATAATATTTCAGCAATTGTTATGCTTGGAGTTTTCAGGAGATGTTGGACATGAGCGCAGTTGTCAATGGTCAGGTCGCTCGGAAGGCAATGATGGTGTTCACCATTCAACAGAATACATCCTCAACCTTAGATCCTATGCCAGGTATGCTTTCAGATCAAAGGTAGTTTTCTCGCAGAAGTTTCACACTGGAACTTAAAATTGAGGTTTATGGCGCACCATATAAAAAGGTTATATTGCATCAACATGAAATGAACATTCCAGAGCCACTCTCCATTTACAGCTATATAAAAACATCTATAAATGGGAAGAATATCTATAGGGTTAACTGTTTTAAATGGTCCATCCCCCACCCACACCCACTCCAAAACTGCTTGATGGATTTTGACAAAACTTTGCAGGACCGAAGCATCTGTGTGATGTCTAGTTGTGCACATCGCGCTTTCG
Organism: Cyrtodaria siliqua; assembly: GCA_037043455.1. Taxonomy (NCBI): domain Eukaryota; kingdom Metazoa; phylum Mollusca; class Bivalvia; order Adapedonta; family Hiatellidae; genus Cyrtodaria; species Cyrtodaria siliqua. The sequence continues at coordinate 65,574 of JAWPHD010005592.1, read as the reverse complement.
GTTTGAATTTTTTTAAGTTAAATTTGTTGTTGCCGCTACTCCTAAACGCCTTGTTGGATATTGACAAAACTTTGCAGAAGTATCGGTATGATGTCGTGCTTTCGTTCCGGTTCACTGATTTTTGATGGAGTCACGGCCCTTTGAATTTTTTACTTTAAATATAATATTGTCGCCGCTACTCCTCCTAATTTATAGCTTGTTGGGACTTGTGGAGAAACTTTGCAGGAAGCATTAGTATTATGTCTAGTTGTACGTATTGCACTTTCATTCCGGATAGCTGATTTTTTTACAGATTTATGACCCATCTTTTTTACTTTTAAATTTGTTGTCGCCGCTACTCCTCCTAAATGGCTTGATGCATTTTGACGAAACTTTGCAGTGGTATGAGACATCAGTTTTTCTCAAAAACAACCTCTAGTTTTAAAAAGTTTTACATACACAAAATATGACGATTGACTGAACATTTTTGTCAGTTTGATGTCAGGTGACTGCATTGCGACAGGTTGTAATGGGTATACCTTTAAGGAGTCAAAACATTTTTCATCGACAACCAATCAGTATATTTATGTCTGTCTATTTATTAATAAGTCCTTTAAAAGCCACATGTGCTGTTATGTGGCGTATAACAGCACGTACAATTCAATTCTTTATTTAGAAATTGAAGTGGTATAATATTTCAGCAATTGTTATGCTTGGAGTTTTCAGGAGATGTTGACATGAGCGCAAGTTGTCAATGGTCGGGTCGCTCGGAAGGCGATGATGAAGGTGTCCAACAGATTCAACAGAATACATCCTCAACCTTAGATCTTATGACAGGTATGCCTTCAGATCAAAGGTATTTTTCTCGCAGAAGTTTCACACTGGAAGTTAAAATTGAGGTTTATGGCGCACCACATAAAAAGGTTATATTGCATCAACATGAAATGAACACTCCAGAGCCACTCTCCATTTACAGCTATATAAAAACATTTATATATAAATGGGAAGAATATCTATAGGGTTAACTGTATCAAGCATTTGAAGTATGCGACAGCATGCAAGTCGTTTAATGGTCTAAAATGGTCCACACACATCCACACACACACTCCTAAACGGCTTGATGGATTTTGACAAAACTTTGAAGGAAGCATCGGTATGATGTCTTGTTGTGCATGTCATGCTTTCAGTTTGATTCACTGATTTTTGACGGAGTTATATCCCTTTGCATTTTTTAAAGTTAAATTTGTTGTCGTCGCTACTCCTAAACGCCTTGTTTGATATTAACAAAACTTTGCAAAAGCATCGGTATGATGTCTAGTTGTGCATATCGCGCTGTCGTTCCGGTTTGCTGATTTTTGACAGAGTTATGGCCCTTTGCATTGTTCACTTTAAATTTGTTGGCACCGCTATTCCTCCTAAACGGCTTGATGCATTTTGCCGAAACTTTGCAGGAAGTATCATGTCACGCTTTCGGTCTGGTTCGCTGATTTTTGACGGAGTTATGTCCCTTTGAGTTTTTTACTTTAAATTTTTTTGTCGCCACTACTCCTAAATGGCTTGTTGGATATTGACAAAACTTTACAGAAGTATCGGTATGATGTCGTGCTTTCGTTCCGGTTCACTGATTTTTTATGGCCCTTTGAATTTTTTACTTTAAATATAATATTGTCGCCGCTACTCCTCCTAAATAGCTTTTACACCCCATCCCCGCCACGTGCTGTTATTTGGTGCACATGTCACCTCCACCACCCCATCCCACACCCAACAATCTTTTTTAACAATCCTTATGTTTTATCACACCGTTTTATTTTTTTGAAATGAGCTCTATGCTCAATTTTATAGTGGTGCCATACTGGAATACCGTGCTGTAGACAAATAACATGATACAGACACCGGACTGACCAGTCCTAGAATTACGACTTTATATGCTTGGGACTACTAGTACCATGAAGTGTTTGATATAATCCAGCCAGGGATTGAACCCACAAGACTAAGATTGCAATGAGGCCCTTTTAATATAATATAGGTTTTAAATTTTCAGAAGTATTAAAAACTATTATATTTAAAATGTTTTTTTTTTATACATTCATAAATTTATTTTGTCTTTTTTGGAGACATTAATTTATTTATAAATATACTATCTTTTCAGATCTATGTTCTTCGGGAACGGTTTAGGTGCCAACAGATGAAGTCAAATGAAAATGAGAACAGTTTTAAGATGGTTCGAGTCATCCTAAAGAGGTTTAGATGTATACATATAGTGCTATGTTTTTCAATGGTGTATATATTTGCCTTAACACGGAAGTGGATCAGTCATATAGTGTTAATTACCATTTTCCGACTGTCCCATACGTCTGTTTTAAATTTAAGTTTTACTCAGGACACCTCGAGCCGTAAAGCTTTTAAACTTCATACATGTTTGCATCTACAGGACAGAAATAATTAAGTCGGTTTGAGGTTCCAGAAGATGATGTTGAACGAACAATGAGGACAATTTTGAGAGGGTTTGAGGCAGCTTACCGGCGCTTAGATGTGTAGATAAATGGAGCTAATTGTTATCCAGGGGTGCAGTGTATATTTTTTTAATAATTATGGTCTTTATTTAAAAAAACATTATTAATATAGGTCTCTGAGAAAACAAACAAATCAAAGATGTGTTTACCTGTTACTTTAGAATCAGACAGTGTTTTCAAATGTGTTTCACATGAAGTCTATAGTTTAGTTTTGAAGGACAATAATATTAGTTTTCATATTTATTATGCACAAATCATTATTTGAATCCTTGAAAGCAAATTGATTTTGCAAACACCTAAGTGGATTATATTGCATCCCTAACATTTTTCAACATATAGTAGAATAAAGAGGGAAAAGACATAAAATGATGTGGGGTTAGTAAATTTGGGTGCTAATTTAACTGTTTTATTAACTACAAGGTTGCTGTGTGTCCCTTCAGTGTATATTCAATGTAAATAAGTGCTCAACATTATATTAAGTGCTCAACATTATATTCAGTCTGTAAGTGTTTCTACCAAACTTTTTCATGTTAATAAAGTGAAATTTAATAGATGTTTCGTTTATAGTTTATTTTTTTCAAATTGCATTTTGCATATCAGTTGTTTGTTTTATAGTTTAAATATTTCAATATAAAAATGCTTAGGTAACACTTTTCCAGTGTCAAATAGCTTTAAATTTCATTTCTGCCGTTTCACCAATATCACTTTTTAAGATTAAAAGTATGTAACATGTTATTTCCATGTACTGTTCAACATTTGCTGCTGAAATATAGTGATGTTATTTATTCTGTTAAATTTGAATCCTGTACAGGGGGACCTAGATTAAGTACATATAAACTTTATTGCCTTTATTACTGATTGTTTCTTATTGATCACATCCTTATGTATTCCATGCTCTAGCGGTCAAAGACCTGTAGTGCTTATCTTTGACCTGTAGTGCTTATCGTGGCGCATCATTTTGACTACATTTACGTTTCCATTTATATCTGCTCAAATTTTCACTAGCCTTCGGAGGACCCTTTATTGAAAAAGAAAGACGAAGCTTTTTAAATCCTTCATTTACGCAGCTTTCACAAAGATCTGCACAGAAGCTTCGTAATAGCTGCGTAAAAACTGCGTTTTACGCCAATACCGCCAGTTTTTACGCAGCTATTGCAAAGCTTTTACGCAGCTTTAACAAAGATCTGCATCAAAGCTTCGTTAATGCAGACCTGCGTAAAAGCTAGCGGTATTGGCACCTGCGTAAAAGCTGCGTTTTACGCAACTTTTACAGAGATCTGCGTAAAAGCTGCGTTTACGCAGACCTGCGTAATAGCTACGTAAAAGCTAGCGGTATTGGCACCTGCGTAAAAGCTGCGTTTTACGCAGCTTTTACAGAGATCTGCGTAAAAATTGCGTTTATGCAGACCTACGTAAAAGCTAGCGGTATTGGCACCTGCGTAAAAGCTGCGTTTTACGCAGCTTTTACAGAGATCTGCGTAAAAATTGCGTTTATGCAGACCTGCGTAATAGCTACGTAAAAGCTAGCGGTATTGGCACCTGCGTAAAAGCTGCGTTTTACGCAGCTTTTACAGAGATCTGCGTAAAAATTGCGTTTATGCAGACCTGCGTAATAGCTACGTAAAAGCTAGCGGTATTGGCACCTGCGTAAAAGCTGCGTTTTACGCAGCTTTTACATTAAAGGTAAATTATTATGTAGACCTTTGAAAACGCAGCTTTTGCGCAGCTTGTTTGTTAATGCTATGTTTTGCATCATTTTTGTAAAATCTGCGCAAAAGCTGCGTATACGAAGAAATACGCAGGTGCCAATACCGCTAGCTTTTAAGTAGCTTTTACGTAGCTTTTACGTACGTTTTACGTAGCTTTTGAAATAATTTTAGCTACGCAAAACGTACGTATAAGGTAGCTTTTTTTGACAAGGGTTATGTGCATTAGTCCAGTAAACCAAGGTCTCTTATAATCTCAGTTGTCAGGAAACAAGTATTTATATAGATATATATATTAACATTATTTTGTTTGCAGGTGTAGCACACTTCATTGCATATCTTAAATCTCAATAATAAAATTTCCCTTGTTTAGTTCCTTATGCGTGTATAAACTTATATGAAACCTAGACATTAAAACAAGCAATGGCCCGGAATTGCTCACCAGATAACATTGTTGCCTTGAAGAAACTTGCATCTGTAACGGAAGTGGTTGAGATAAAACAGACAAGAAGTGATCTCGCAACAGTAACAGAAGTTGGTGAGATGAAAGCCAAGAAGGGTTCTCTCAACCAGGGTTCGACACTCGCTTCTAGAACTAAGTGGTCCACAGGACCTGTAACTTTCAAGACTAACAGGTCCTTCACAAGTCCAACAGGTCCTACACCAGAAATAATAACTCGTAAAAGATAAACAGGTTTCAACAGTTTATTTCACATAGACTTGCACTTTATTCAGTCTATCAATTCATTGATAAAAGAAGCTTGTAGCTCTTCTTCTGTAGCTCAAGAATGGTCCCAAGCCCCGTCCTCCACCTCCTTATCATCTGCATCGGTAACTGCATACTCAGCCAGCAGCCCCGGTAGATTTACATCCGCCTCCCCCTCAATATCTTCCTCCTGCTCCTCTACCACCACCTCAAGGAACCCTTAAAGAAACTAAAACACCACGTAAACCAACTTCTTCCTGGGTGGCAACTAAACGACAAAATTCAAATCTTAAAAAGTGTATAAATAATTACTTTTCGAAGTGAATAAATCTGTGAATATTATATCTTTTAATGCCGGAGGCTTAACCCATATAAAGCACTCTGAGATTAAAGTATTCCTGGACCTTAATCCTGAAGTTGATATTATTTGTATTCAGGAAACTAAATTTAATAAAAAGACATTCAAATCTATTCCTGGTTTTAAGCATGAATTTAAATTTTATGATAATAATAGAGCAAGTGATACCAATACGTGTGGAGGGTTGGCCGTCTACTTCAAAAATTATATTAATTATGAAATGATTGAAATTTTAGATCCGAAAGATAGATGGTTTTACAGCCAGTGCGACTATAAAATCCAAGGGGTCACGCGATTAGGCGAAGTCGCTAAAAACTTCGCTTTAATTTGGCCGACTTCGCTTTTTTATTCATGTGGGGCGAAATTTGAGTCGCCGTCATTTTCGGCAAATTCGGGTCAATTTCGGAAATTTCAAATGTGATTAACCTCATAATAAACAAAAGCCTCTAAAATACACAATCAGCGTGTGTATCACACGTACCTTATTTAATCCCATTACCATTAAATAACAACCCGAATCTTATCTAATCAGAGCAATAGCCTAATTATTGATCTTTATCGGCTTGCCTAAGGCGAGATGTAAACACCATGTTTGCCTAGATCACGTGATTAGATCATGTGGGGAATCATGTGCGCATTCTATTTAAGTAAACCAATCAAAGCTGTCGTATTTTTTCGTTTGGTGAATAATTAAAAATCGTACTACAAAATACTGCGCAAGGGCGGGGTTATGATTATGATTGAGAACGAGGTACTTCTCCTGCGATTAATAAATTTAAAAGGCGGTTTATATAAATTATAGGATTGACATCGGCACAGTTGTTAAGAATCTTTAATAAGCAAAACTGTGAACTTTGATTGTGTGTTTTATTGAAGGCTAATTATGAAATAAAGAAATGTATTTGGTATAAAGCGAGTTTGTTTGTGATTGTTTTTTAACGAGAGAAATCAGCGGAAATGTATTGTATCCTACGATTAGCCATAGACATCAATAACGTATATATGTTTATGGATTGGTTAATGATTTTGTTTAGCCGAATTAAGAATTTTCACTCTGAAAAATCTGTGGGTCACACGGGTCGATAAGCTAGAAAATCAACAGGTCCGCCGAGTAAACAATCGGTCTCGGACCGACGGACTTGAGGGAGTGTCGAACCCTGTCAACAGTAACAGAAGTGGGGAGATGAAAGAGCCAAGAAGGGTTCTCGCAACAGTAACAGAAGTGATTGAGATGAAAGAGTCAAGAAGGGTTCTCGCAACAGTAACAGAAGTGGTTGAGATGAAAGAGTTGAGAAGGGTTCTCGCAACAGAAACAGAGGTGGGTGAAACGAAGACCCAAAAAGGGTTCTCGCAACATTAATAGAAATGGTTGAGATGAAAGAGCTGAGAAGGGTTCTCGCAACAGTAAAGGAAGTGATTGAGATGAAAGAGCCAAGAAGAGTTCTTGCAACAGTAACAGAAGTGGTTGCGATGAAAGATCCAAGAAGGATTCTTGCAACAGTAACAGAAGTGATTGAGATGAAAAAGCCAAGAAGTGTTCTTGCAACAGTAACAGAAGTGGTTGCGATGAAAGAGTCAAGAAGGGTTCTTGCAACAGTAACAGAAGTGGTTGAGATGAAAGAGCCAAGAAGGGTTCTCGCAACAGTAACGGAAGTGATTGAGATGAAAGAGCCAAGAAGTGTTCTTGCAACAGTAACAGAAGTGGTTGAGATGAAAGAGCCAAGAAGGGTTCTCGCAATAGTAACAGAAGTGGTTGTGATGAAAGAGTCGAGAAGGGTTCTCGCAACAGTAACAGAAGTGGTTGAGATGAAAGAGTCGAGAAGTGTTCTCGCAACAGTAACAGAAGTGGTTGTGATGAAAGAGTCAAGAAGGGTTCTCGCAAAGGAAACAGAAGTGGTTGAGATTAAAAAGCCAAGAAGGGTTCTTGTAAAAGTAAAGGAAGTGATTGAGATGAAAGAGCCAAGAAGGGTTCTTGCAACAGTAACAGAAGTGGTTGCGATGAAAGAGCCAAGAAGGATTCTTGTAACAGTAACGGAAGTGATTGAGATGAAAAAGTCAAGAAGGGTTCTTGCAACAGTAACAGAAGTGGTTGCGATGAAAGAGCCAAGAAGGATTCTTGTAACAGTAACGGAAGTGATTGAGATGAAAGAGCATAGAAGTGTTCTTGTAACAGTAACAGAAGTGGGTGAGATGAAAGAGTCATGAAGTGTTCTTGCAACAGTAACAGAAATGATTGAGATAACAGAGCCCAGAAGGGTTCTCACAACAGTAACGGAAGTGGGTGAGATGAAAGAGACTAGAAGGGTTGAGCCATAAGTGACACCTACTATTAAAACATTAACCATTACAGTTTAAGACAAAAGATTACTCTCCTGAAGTAGAGATGGGGCATATAGAAATAGTACCATCCGTGCCTCCGGTCATCCATCCGAAACAATTGTGTCACAGCCATAACTTTAGAAAATTCTGAAAGGAACTTCATGAATCTTCCTACAAATGTTGATCTCGATAAGAAGGTATGTCACACACAAGAACCAGTTCCTTACCTTTCTTACCTCAAAGGTCAGGGTTAAACTTGGAGGTCAAAGGTAAATTGAGGCAAAATCATTTCTCAGCCATAACTTTGAAAGTACTTAAATGGAATTTGATGAAACTTCACACAAACATTAAACACTATGAGAAGGTTTGTCACATTCATGAATCAGGCCTGTACCTCAAAGGTTAATGCCACACCGGGAGGTCGAAGGTTAAATGTTGTCTTGGCCATAGTTCTAAAAGTACTGGATGCAATTTCATGGAACTTTACTTAAATGTTAATCCCAACAGAAGGTGTGTTTGCACGAAAGAATCGGGTCTGTACCACAAAGATCATGATCACACTTGGAGGTCAAATGAGTCAAAATCATGTCTCGGCGATATTGATGAAAGTGCAGACTGGAATTTGATTAAACTTTACTCAATCGTAAAATCTGATAAGAAGGAGAGTCATGTGCAAGTATTGTCAGGTCAGTAACTTGAAGGTCAGTGGCACACTTAGAGGTCAAAGGTGTAATGTAGGTAGGCTGCATGTTTTTCATATTTTCAAAAATCAAAGTAGAATTTATTTCATTAGAAATATACATTGTTTTCATAAGATGTTCAGTAAAAAAACTATTTTTAAAAAAATTGCAAGAAGTAAAAAAAAACGATTAATAAAATAAATTCTTCCCACCCCTGGAGTCCTTTAACCCTTTGCGCTCTTTTGCATGACCCTTGATTGTAATAACTCTTAATATATTCATGAAGAGGACATGTGCACCTTTGTTTTGACACTGTTCATGTGGGGGTCCGGACCAATGGTTTTCAAAGTATTTTTTAGTTGAGTTCATCTTTTAGTGTTTTTAGCAAACAAAAATCGAGGGAATGTCAAAACATGCGGCCTACCTATCTAATGAGCAAAATCATGACTCTGAGATAACTACTGAAGGGGTTTTGATATAACTTCACAGAAATGTTCAGCATGTTTAGAATGTGTGTCACACACAATAATCGGGTCTATACCTCAAAGGTCAAATCACAAAGTTCAAACTTCTCTGCAATAACTCCTAATCTACTGAAGCAGTTTTCATATAATTACAAAGAATGATCAGCATGATAAGAAGGTGTGTCATGCACTAGAATCATGTCAGGTAACCTCAAAGGTCAATTACTGAAGGAATATTTTAATCAAAATACTGAAAGTACTGGGCGGCGCAGGTTGGTCGAAGAGGATTTACTGTCTAGATCCTTTGTCATGTTAAAGGGGCTTAAAAGAAGCAGAATGCGTTGCATTTGTTTTGTTATATTTTACTGAACAAATTTATGCCATTTATGTAAAAAAGCAAATTTACTAACAGCGATCGTCGTTAATTTTAGCTCATCTGCCTCTGAGCGTTGCAGATGATCTAGACTAGTTCTGCACAATGCTATCTCAAACCTGTCGCTAGATGGGACTCAACTATAATAGGGTATCGCCATTTTGAAAATGAGGATGATAGAAATAGGCCTAATTAGAACCTACACCTAATAAAACTACACAAAAATGTTCAGGATTACATGCAAAGTATTAGACCTCCAGCTTTTGTAGATTCAGAGAAAAATTGATTGAATAATTTTCTTATTTAAATCTTGTAAAACTACGACACTATGGTAGGGCCAGATTTGAAGCAACGGTCACCATTGGAGCAAAATGTTAGAGGTCTATTAGCTTGATGCTACAATCATGTAATTAATGAGAGCTCTATGCTGTGTGGTTTCAGAGAAGATTTTTCAAGCTTTTCCTGATATATATATAAAACATGTGAAAACACTTTATATATAAATATTGGACTACCTGAGGACCTGGTACATTTTTGATTTAAGGGCCTTCATTTATAGAACTTTAATGGTCAAGGGTTTGGCGATCATTTCTGAAGAAAGACTATACAAATCTGTTGCTATTCATATTTTTGATTTTTTTTGTTGAAAGATTGACTGTTTATAGTAATGATGGCCATCTTGGATGCTAAAAAAAGAAAGAGAAAAAAATACTTTTTTCATTTTTTCATAACCTTGACATATAAATCATAGTTAATTAGTGTTGGAAATTACTGCAGGTACCATGGTGTAAGAATATTACTGGAATTGAAAATAGAAACTGACAAAAAAAAGAGAAGATTTTAGTAGTATTCACTAGAAGACTGCAATAATAACTGCCCTGGTTTTAAATACTAATTACATTTTTCATCAAAACTTACTCAAATTGTTAACACATTCTTTAAAGCAGTGACCGAATGTAATCCGATTATCAAAATGATTATTTATGTTCAATTTTATATGATGAATCTGCTAAAAATATATAGATGAGTTTTCATTTGATTTTTTGCCAAAATTGTACATTCCTAAAATGATATAAAATACAATGTAACTGGGGTACATATAAGTGTCGTTTAGAGTTCGTCTTTTACAAGTTTTATTTTAAGGAACACTTCAAGCATTTCATGTGTTGGGTTTATGAATCTATAATTATTTGAACTGCCACCCTGTATTATAACACTGGACTGGCAATAAATTTCCTTCCTTTCTACTGTGCTGTCGCCGACCTGTGGGGTACTAGAGCAGATAATAAAACAGCGTATTTTTAGACATGATCGGCAATATTATTGGTCCATTATCAAAACCTATATTTCGATATCTTCACTAATAATCACTTGAGCCTCGATTGACGTCAATCGTAACCCTGTATCTAAGAATGTATTGAAAGGAATTTTCAATTTTTAAGTACTTTTGTCAACATTACAGATGTTAATTATTTTAAATTTTAAGGGCAAGTCAATATTTTGACCGAGTTGAATAAAAGGTCGAATACATATACTATTTTTTAGTCATAAGTTTGTAATCCAACAGGTGGTGCAAGGTTGACACTAAATTACAGTAGTTACACTTGATTTATGTTATGTATATTTTAAATCAACTTTGGGATATAATTCCCAATGGATTAGTTGATGTGCCTTTTACAGAATGAATGAATGAATGGTGTTTTAAGGCACATCGACACATAAATAGGTCATATTGTGCACAAAAACTGATGTAAGATAAAGAAATGAAGTAGTAATTAAAAATTAATGTAAATATATAAAGATAAAACTATTTAAAATGAATGGTGTTTTACGGCACGTCAACACATAAATAGGTCATATTGTGTGCAAAAACTGATGAAAGATGAAGAAATGAAGTAGTAATTAAAAATTAAATGTAAATATTTAAAGATAAAACTATTTACAATGAATGAATGAATGAATGAATGGTGTTTTACGGCACGTCGGCACATAAATAGGTCATATTGTGCGCAAAAACTGATGAAAGATGAAGAAATGAAGTAGTAGTTGTCCCAATCTTAACGGTGTCAAACTTGAGGGTTACTACAGCCAATCTGAGAGATCCTTAAACGAGCATTAAGGGCAGCTCTACCAACCCCTAGATCAAGGAGGAGTGTTATCTTGAAGATGTACACACACGCACCTCCCCCCCCCCCACCCCTCTTGTGTTCAAGTAAGAGGCCAACGAGACTTGATCATAGCCTGCGTGAAGAGGTGGCCTTGGATAGCTTCCTGTACGGACAGGGAGACTTCTAGAATAACAGAAAACTGAACGGAAACACCCGGGGCCCGAAGTGCAGGTCGGAGCAGCCTGATAACAAGGGAAGCAGAAGAACCCCATCAATAGGAAGCTAGGCAAACCTATGAAGAGATGCTGACTTGAACCAAGGGTCAACTGGAGCAGTCAAAACCAACCAGTGGAGCTGGTATTACTTTAATGAAGGTAGATCTATACTTGTCGACAGAAACCAAGTAAATGTGCTTCCGATCCAGGGAGGTTATACAGTAGCCTTCTAAAGATCTAGCGGAAAGGAAACTGTGTTTCCATACGAATGCAGCGTGAAGAACCAATATAAATGAGATGCAAGATGGCTCTCCAACCGTCTGAGGGTGACTTCTACAAGAAAAGTTGGGCTCTTATGGCATAACTTATGTATGGACTAGAAGAAAGAAGCCGGGCCTAAAGGCTGCATCACAGTACAGCCTACCATGACATTAGGAACAGTACTGTACTGCCATGTAATAAAGAACAAAACTTAATTATAAAAAGCAACTACTCATACTGATAGACCTACTCTAAAATGTAGGCCACAAGGAGACTGTATCCTGGTTCTAGCAAGACTAGAAAGGAAGGAGTATGAACTACAACTATCCCAACTATCATCAGTACAGTACCCCTTAGGGCTAAAGGAGAACAAACCCTGGCACTACAGCCCACTTACTGTGGGACTGTAGGGAAGTGGCTTGGGTAAGGAATCTAGAATCTGGACAATGATCTTAACTGTAAGGAAATGAAAGTTAAGTCCTGTTACCACATCAAATAGGACACACAAGGACAGCATCCCTAGAGGGACGAGATGAATGATGAAGAAGTCCATAAGACATGGCTTAGTCAGGGAGACAGGGGGCAAAAGTAGGGCTGGGCACAGTAGCTCTAAGTCAAAGAGTAAGACTCAGTCACCGAAACCACTGAGACTGATAGGAGATCTAAGTGGTACCGAAGGGGACCTCACTCAACCCTCAGGTAATCCCAAAATACACCAGGTGTATCAGTGAGAAAACTCGCATATTTTCACTCGTGCTAAGGAACTCGTGAAAATATAAGTTTTCTCATTTCTAGAAGAAAACAAATCCTATATTCACAACAAACCAACAAATATCCTATTTATTATATACTAACAACCTTGATACTTATGCAGACAAAACAAAATGCGCCAAAACAATGACAACAATAACGTCAACAGTGGCATTACGTCGTCGTCGGTATTTCACAAGTGAAACATAATGAAAATACAAGGTTTTATTTAAACCATGAAATCCACTATTTCACCGGAAAGTACAAAAAAGCAGTAAATAAAACAAGCTTAACTATAATAAACAAGACGCTAGTTGTCCTTGGTGGCTGGTATGGGACCCAAACCCGGGACCCCTTGCTTACATGGAGAGTGCTCTACCAACTGTGCTAACCAGGCCACCATAAAAAAACAGTAGTGAGTGGCCAGTGATTTCAAGTCAGAGACTAACCACTCAGCCACGGGCGTCCCACCATTTCAATTTCACAGGAAAAGAAAACACCAACAATCGAGCCTACATGTACCAAACAAACGGGCGGAGAAATCAACTACTGGCGCTAAATAAAATAAATGCTAACAACTAGCATAAGACTGAAGAGCATAAACGATAGACACGAAGTAATCATCTAATCAAACATAAACGGGGCACGAAACAGTTACTGAGATACTAGTCTTACGTAACAATATGAACAGCGAAATAGATAAATGTAAACGAATTATCAGAAATCTACTCGTCCCGCAACAATGAGTAATCATCTTGGCGAGAGGACAAGTCAGATTACGTGCCCTGAAAAAGAAAAAGAATTTAAAAAGGAATAAATTGATTTACTTCTTTAAGAACGTGGTTACAGATTTACAATAACCGCTGAAACTATAAAGTTACGGCAAGGCCATGAATACTAACCATAATCATAGACCATGGCGGAGAAGCCTTAAAGTCACTAAAATCATCCTTTAAAGGTCAATTACTAGTGATGGACCTCGACAGTAGGTACTACTACTAACGAGGTTACCTGCAAAATCTAGTTCTATAGTTAAGTTCATAAGGACAGAAAAAGAACAGAAGATTTCACTAAGAATCATAGTTTAAGACAAGTATCGGATTTAGCAAGATCATGAGAAGAATATACTTTAAATACTCTTAACAACAGTAATGCTTAAGAAGTGTTTACAAATAAAAGAGTATTAATACATCTTAATTTGGAAAAAAGTGTGTCCGACAAAGGAATCAGTTCTATTTGAGAGTGGACTACCTCCAAACCCGTCAATCAGAATAAGAGAAAAGATTTTGAGAATTTACCTTTTCTGATTGTTGATGGTCTGCCTCTCCGATACTTCACGCTCCGACAGAGAATCCACTCCTTCAGAAGATGGCTAGGCCTTCGTTAGGAAGGACTTATCTGCGTGCGGTGGCATGTCTGACACGACACTGAAAAAGAGAAAAATAACAACAGAAAGTGCCGAAAACACTAACTGTGATTATACAAACATGTCAAAATAATAACCGATGAAGGTGGGCCATGACTGTCACATGTTTAGCCAATCAGATTTCATTTTACAATTGCTCTTTAGCCAAGGCTTCAAAATGGCGATCCACTGTTATGAAATTGAAAACAAAAGTTTTTGTGCAATTTACAGTATAAAACAATTTAATTTTTATTACAAAATATTTTTTTCCCAGGATCTTGGTCGCAATGTCAAGGTGCGCGGTGTCTGCGCATGCACGTTATATGCCGACAAGTAGGTAAGATTTTTAGGACACAATAAAGTGTGGATTTAATCGTCCGTTTCTTTTGATTTGACCTTTTATAAGTGCCAGGATAGTACAGATGCTGCATCTAAAACTTACTCGCTTCTCACCACTGTGGGTTCGAATCCCACGGGCAGCTCAATTTGTCAATCGTGAAGGTGTCGATTTCTCAAGTTATCTGTCCTTTTTTTAATACTTTTCAAGTGTCCATTAAATATTGCCTTAAAATTATACAAATGACCTTCATTTCAATGACCTTCATTTCAAGACAGTGGCTTCAGTAGCTCAGAGAATAAGGCCTTGGCTTGAGAGCTAAGTATACTTGTGCAGGCCCCCTGACAGAAGCATGTCTGATATCTCATCCACCTCTGAGGTTACTGTCCCAATATATAACCTGATATGTTTATTCCATAAACCCCCATTTCATTCGAGAAAACCATTAGTCTATGCTCGTAAAATCTTGTTCTACATTCACAATGGTTTGGTGACCCATCGATGTGTCGTTTATTGCTTCCAAAACATAACTGGAGCCTACTGGATCATTGGATAATAGTATGCACAAAAAACATAATAATCTAGATAATTATGGCTCCCCAACACAAAGTGTGGTAGGGTCTGTCTGTAGGTCTGTATCACAAACGATGTCCGATCAATAACTAGAGAATGGTTGGACCTAGGGTCCTCAAACTTGGAAGGATGGTTGGTCATGACCAGTAGATGACCCCTATTGATTTTGGGGTTACTACGTCACAGGCCAAGGTTGCGGTGACATTTACTATCAAAACAATGTCCGATCAATAACTAGAGAATGGTTGGATCTAGGGTCCTCAAACTTTGAAGGATGGTTGATCATGACCAGTAGATGACCCCCATTGATTTTGGGGTCACTAGGTCAAAGGTTAAGGTCGCGGTGACATTGACTATCAAAACGATGTCCGATCAATAACTAGAGAATGGTTGGACCTAGGGTCCTCAAACTTGGAAGGATGGTTGGTCATGACCAGTAGATGACCCCTATTGATTTTTGGGTCACTAGGTCAAGATCGCGGTGACATTGACTATCAAAACGATGTCCGATCAATAACTAGAGAATGGTTGGACCTAGGGTCCTCAAACTTGGAAGGAGTGTTGGGGTCATAACCAGTAGATGACCCCTATTGAATTATTATTTTTTTAATTTTTTTTTTTTTTTTAATTTTTTTTTTCAATTTTTAAAAAAACAACATTGTTTGATTTTTTTTGATTTTTTTTTTAAATTTATTTATTTTTAAAAAAAAGAATTGTTGAAAATTTTGCATAAAAGTTTTAGGGTCGGCCCCTTAAAAAAATGGGTCGGTCGGGTTACCTGAACCACACATATTTTTTTATGTGGCCTTACTGATACAGATAGTAGATACAGTCAGAGGGATATTGAATATCAAAACTATCTCAGATCAGTAGAGAACGGTTGGACCTAGAGTCGTCAATTATGCCTGTTCAGCGAGTGGGGGAGTCATACGTTTTTGTCCCATGGACAATAACAATTTCTAGTTTGCCAACTGTTGTATATCAATGTAAGATGTTGAATGAAAGCCAATATATAGACAATGATGAGCTACATGGAACGTAAACAAGTTTATAAACACATGGCCGATACCATGCCAATTAGATTAATGAACATGTTATTTATTTGGTTGTATCATGTTGGTGACTATTCATTTGAAGAGGTAATAATAATGTCACACACCTCAAGACGATCACCTATTGTAAGGGCTCTAATATATGGGTAATCTTTTAATGGCATTTTTAGTGACCATGTTTTGTTATGGGTTCAAAAAAGTGCATTCAACCAAGTTTGCAAAACCTTTTGATCAAATTTAGGGTACTATTTAAGCAGCTTTTTGGCTATTGTTACCCTGGCTTGTTTTCGTTTGCTACACAGTAAATGGGGTATCCATCTAGCACTTATTTTCCTAACTTTTAGGAATTTCTTTAGAATGCATGCTAAAGACAAGTTTGTCATGCTAGCTCTCTGCCTAACCCTGTATCTTGCATCTGTTTCAATTTCATTTCTAACTTTTTTGACATTTAGAATTGACCTAAGGATTATCTATTTGAAGTTTGGTTACAATGTGATGTATTGCCATAAATTTCCTGGGCTTCCTTTAATGCCCTATAATTTTACACATTGTCCCACGTTTGGGTTTGTTGTATGTGTTTCGGGTTTGTGTGTTGTAACTTTATTTTTTGCCATGATCTGGTTATTGGATTAAATTTAGGCCCGTCAAGATTTTTTGTCTTAGAATCGCAATGAAACTTTCTACCGTACGTATATAGACGCATGTTTGTATTTCTTTACGTTGTTAGTAACGTAATGTCAGTGTGGCTTATTTTTTTTTTTTTGTGAAGTGATGTGATACTGGTTTAAGGTTGCTGTTGGGTCTTTATGTCCACTAGATGTTTTAGACCTTCTTTCACAAAGTCCTGAATGTTCATGATGACATTTGCTCCACATTTATCTGCTGATTTTATAATAATATTGTCACTGGTTCGTAAGTTTTGTATCGCTCTGTATTCGTTTTCTGAGATGCTAAGAATTTTTTTTTTTTATTTGTGTGATTCGCGAGATCATGAGATCTTTTTTGATAACTGAGCAGAATGCGTCTAGTTGGGCAATTTTCCTGGGGGAGGTGTCCATCCAGAGCTGTTCCTAAAAGGATCTGGTGTCGCCTGTGTGTCACTAAAATAGTGCTTAAGTGAAAACAAAAGTTTACGTGTGCAATTTACGGTGCAAAACAAAACATTTTTTTACTCGGATCATGGTCGCAAAGTCGGGGTGTGCGGTATCTGTGCATGTGTGTTATAATACGGTACTTAAAAAAGAAAGTACATTATTTTGGCTAATTTTTCTTGGTGACCATATAGGGTAACATCTGTTTACTCAGTATAAAGAAAGTTTGTTGTCACAATGTACATACCAGCTAGCATGACGACATTGGGCCAATGTCGGCGGATATCAAGTATATCAGGCTGCTTTTGCCGAATCTGGGCCAGCATTGGGCCAATAGTAGAGTCAAGTTGGGATATTCCCAGCTAGAATGTTAACTTTTTACCAACATTGGTCCAAATTCTGTTTAAACTTTGGCCTAACATTGTACAACAACGTTGGCCCAACATAGTATTGTCAAGCAGCCCCAACGATATCATGACAGTTGTCTACAACGTTGGGCAATCACTGGCCCAACGTAATTTTGTCCAGCAGCCCCAATGATATCACAACGTTGTCTACAAACGTAAGACCAACGTAGAAACAGCATTGGGCTAATGTTGGACTAACATTGTACAACAACGTTTCAGTCAATGTTGGACCAATGTTTAAACAATGTTGGACAGTCAACGTTGGTCCAACGTCAGGTTACGACATCCTTGGACATAAAGGGATGTACCGATAGTAATTAAAAATTAATATAAATATATAAAGATAACTGTTTACAATGAATGAATGAATGAATGGTCTTTTACGGCACATTGACACATAAATAGGTCATATTGTGCGCAAAAACTGAAGAAAGATGAAGAAATGAAGTAGTAATTAAAAATTAATGTAAATATATAAAGATAAAACTATTTAAAATGAATGAATGAATGAATGAATGAGTGAATGAACTTTTACGGCACGTTGACACATAAATAGGTCATATATTGTGTGCAAAAACTGATGAAAGATGAAGAAATGAAGTAGTAATTAAAAATTAATGTAAATATATAAAGATAAAACTATTTACAATGAATGAATGGTGTTTTACGGCACTTCGACACATAAATAGGTCATATTGTGCGCAAAAACTGATGAAAAATGAAGAAATGAAGTAGTAATTAAAAATTAATATAAATGTATAAAGATAGAACTATTTACAATGAATGAATGAATCAATGAATGAATCAGTGAATGAATCAATGGAGTTTTACGGCATGTCGACACATAAATAGGTCATATTGTGCGCAAAAACTGATGAAAGATGAAGAAATGAAGTAGTAATTAAAAATGAATGTAAATATATAAAGATAAAACTATTTACAATGAATGAATGGTGTTTTACGGCACGTTAACACATAAATAGGTCATATTGTGTGCAAAAACTGATGAAAGATGAAGAAATGAAGTAGTAATTAAAAATTAATATAAATATATAAAGATAAAATTATTTACAATGAATGAATAAATCAGTGAATGAATCAGTGAATGAATCAATGGAGTTTTACGGCACGTCACGTTGACACATAAATAGGTCATCTTGTGTGCAAAAACAGATGAAGAAATGAAGTAGTAATTAAAAATTAATGTAAATATTTTAAGATAAAACTATTTACAATGAATGAATGGTGTTTTACGGCACGTTAACACATAAATAGGTCATATTGTGCGCAAAAACTGATGAAAGATGAAGAAATGAAGTTACAAGTAATTAAAAAATTAATGTAAATATATAAAGATAAAACTATTTACAATGAACGAATGAATAAATGGTGTTTTACGGCACGTCGACACATAAATAGGTCATACTGTACGCAAAAACTGATGAAAGATGAAGAAATGAAGTATTAATTAAAAATTGATGTAAATATATAAAGATAAAACTAATTAAAAATCAGGTATGATATGGTAGTAGCCTTTTACAGAAATAAGTGCCAATGTGTGCGCACAATTTGTTAACCAGAATATGTACACACCTGAGGAAATTATAACCCAAACATATGAAACCATTGTAAATTAAATGATATATTACATTTCTTTAAGTCAATTTAAAACACAGCTAGTCTAAACTCTATTTGAAGCCCCTATAAAAGTAGTTTGACTATGGCATTGACTATGGGAAGATTTTCATTCTAGAAAATATTAGAACATTCCCAGTGGGAATTACCTTCAGTGTGAGCTATTGTGACCACTCTTCCTCCATCGTCCGTCGTCTGTCATCTGTCGTCAACTTTTAGCTTGTTTTGCTTGTCGGCCGAATTTGATAATGGGCAAGATCGGACCAGTAACACGAGAGTTATGGACCCTGAATTAGCAAAAAATGCAGTTTTTCATCTTGTTTACACAATAAAGGCCACGTTTCTTGAGTAATCTTAACCCGACTTGCACAGATTGTATATGACCTTAGGATCTCGGACGAGTTCGATAATGGGCAAGGTCAGACCAGTAACACAAGAGTTATGGCCCATGAATTAGCAAAAATGCAGTTTTTGAGCATTTTTTTAGGCAGTCTTAGGCAAACTTACACAGTTTTTTTTATTAATTTATTTTTCTAACTTCTTTTTTTTAATTTTTTTTTTTCATTATTTTTTAATATATATATGTTTTTTTATTTTTTTCCCCCCCTCTATTTGGATTTGACGAAACAGGAAGCATTGGTATAATATCCAATTGTGCATATTGCGTTTTTTCTGGTTTGTTGATTTTTGACGGAGTTACGGCCCCTTGACATTTTTATTTTTACCTTTAAATTTTTTGTTGGCGCTACTCCTCCTAAAGGCCTTGTTGGATATCGACGAAACTTGGCAGGAAGCATCAGTAAGATTTTTAGATGCCCATGTATATCAATGAAATCTTGGAAAACCAGCTAAATCTTGTTAGTAACGACAGAGTTATGGCCCTTGATTTATTGAAAAATGTTATATTGTATTTTCCTTTGTTAAATCTGTAGGTACTTCATTTTTTATCTTATCTGTACCAAATTTGTTTAGAATGTTCATATCAATAAAAGCTTAAACAAGTTGCCCCGATTCGTATCCATCCATATACTCCCCCACTCCCCCACCAAACCCACATCCCCACCCCCAACCCATTTTTATATCTCATTCATGAAGAAAGTGGGACAAATTAAAAAATACAAAAAAAACAACACAACAGACTTATTGCCCATGATTACCAGGTGAGCAATCTAGGGCCATCCTGGCCTCTTGCTTTTCTTTCTCAGAAATCTCTGTAAATCTCTGGCTTACTATGTATGGCGTAAGATGTATAAGTAATATTTTAAGTGGTAGAGGCAGACCACTCACATTTTTCCTGGGTACGACCAATACTGTACTGTGACCTCCCACCATCCATAAGGATATTTTTGGAGTTTATTAAGTAGTTTTCAGCTAGTGGGAAGAATTATGTCTCCCACTACAAAGTGGTAGGAACAACATTTATTTTGGCCTTTCTGTTTGTCCAACCGTCTGTCCATCCATTTGTTTCTCACAAATCTTGTATGGGGTACTCTTTCTAAACGGCTTGTTCGATTTTTATGAAACTTTGTACAAAGTGTAAGTATTTTGCCTAGTGGTAGATGTTTCATCTTGTACATATCAGTAGATCAAGGTCAAGGGTCGCCATGACCCGATAATGAAAATCCTCGTCCATGTTATAGAGGACCACTTCCCCTGAAGCAAATTTGATGAAACTTCATGGGTTGACGACTGCCTGAGGTGAGAGGATGACCCCTATTTATTTTGATTCAGTAGATCAAAGATTGTCTATTTGATTTGGCTTTCCAGGTTTCATAAAAAATAATAAATGTTTATATTCCAAAACATTTTCACATGTCCCTATTATCCAAAAACACACCATGTCCCCTATCAAACATATTTTAACGAGGTTGTGCAATGAGATTGCACTGCTTCTTTAAACAGAAAATTAGTATTGTGTTAAAGTAATGAATACGGGAAGCCAATATTGATTCCTGATATAGAAAAAGCAACAAAAAAACTTAAAATATTAATGATTTTGACACAATTATTGATTTATCAAATTTTGAAAACGTTTCATCCAAACCTAGGTTTAGAAAATTTCTACTGGCTGAATTTTACAATCCATATGCTTTATTTGACGACACTTAAAGTCACTTAAAAGTTGAAAGGACGATTATCGATATGGCTACCTGATATTTGGAAATCTATCAAATTTATACATAGACCTCTTGTGAGCACTACCAGATATTTGTTGTGGCTTTAAATCATCTTTAAATGGCCGATTAAACTTGTCCCAATTTCATTTCTTGATCAGTAAGTTTAAGTAAAAGATCGTACAACTTACCATTTATAATCACTCTGATGCACAATTTGAGTGTTCGACGCAGAACTGTTTTAAACATACATATAAATAAAGAAGAAGATAGAACATTGTTGCGTTGATTCCTCGATCATTTTTAACCCATTAAACGATGGTATAGATTATCTCTTTCGAAGGACAATGAAATAACAACTTTTATTCAGGTTTTCCAATTCTTTTGTTGAGTTCCATGTACTGTGATAATAACTGGGGAGTTCACCTTTATATCTTATAGAAATGGTGCCAAAAATCGCCATTAGAAGAATTTAAATGGCAAGGGTTAGAAATGAACTCATCCATTTAATTTTAATATCAGTGTACCATAATTGTTATCTTGGATTAATACTTTGAAGGTGTAACATTCAGGCTTTGGGCTAAATTTGTTTTAAAAAATAAAAAGCTATGAAATGACCAATTTGAAACATAAGTTAGCTCAAAGATATAGCTGGAACACAAACTGTTTTATATAATAAAGTACAGTAACTAACAGTTATAAATAACAACATGTCTCAGGGCTTTTTTTTGGCTTTTTTTATAGCCGAAATTCGGTCATATTCCCAATGCCGAAACATATATTTTTTTCCCAATTAAGAGGAAAAAATGCCCAATTTAAAAAAAAAAAATCTTTTATCCTTTTTTTTTTTTTTTTAGTGTGTCAATCCAATGATTTGGGTTCAAAAGCTTAAATAAATGCTTCTGTTTATCTTGGTGTACAAAAAACAGTATTAAAGATATAATTATGAAAGGAATACTTTACTTTACATTTTTCCAAATTTTATTTAAAATTGCGCTAAAATTCCCAATTTGATGAAAAATCGCGCTAAAATTCCCAATTCCAGGGGTACGGGTCATGTTCCCAAAATCATGAAAAAAATCCCTGATGTCTCATCTGCTATCTAGGCCATAGAAGAATCCTCAAGTTACAAATATCTATCACACAAATCACCTGCCAAGTTTAAAATAATAGCTAACTGGATGTTGTGTAACCATAGTGAGGAAATATCTTCTTGGAGTCTTTTGTTTTATATGTTCAGTGTAATTTCTTTACGTCTCATTTAGTTTAATATATTTGACAATTTCTGAAAAAACAAATAGCAATCCTGATGTATTGCCTTTAAGTTCAGTGCTGTCAATCAAGTGTATATCCCCAATGTTGGATGTATCCATAGCTAAGTTTAATGTTGATCAATTGTCAATCAAGTGTATATCCCCAATGTTGGATGTATCCATAGCCAAGTTTAATGTTGATCAATTGTCAATCAAGTGTATATCCCCAATGTTGGATGTATCCATAGCCAAGTTTAATGTTGATCAATTGTCAATCAAGCGTATATCCCCAATGTTGGATGTATCCATAGCCAAGTTTAATGTTGATCAGTTTGAATGACATTTTCAGCAATTCAGCTGTAGATATGGTTAAATAGAATAGATGAAATTAAAATTTAATTTCTATTGAAATATGTCAGTTATCTTAGTTTATTTCCCTGTTGTGTTTTTAAAGTCGTTCAGTGTACATGGAAACATAAGCATAGACCAAAATAAGAAACATGTAGTAAGAAATTTTGTTAGTTTGAATAAAAACACTAGTTTTATTTATTGTTTTTCAACATCGCTGTGACGCCAATATTTACATTTCTGTTTCTCTTGTGATATTGAGGTTTTTATGATATTATTATTGCATCACATAACTGTCCCATGTAGCTCAACTGGGAAAGCGTTTGTCTTACCCGCAAGTGTAATTGTAATGTGGGCTTGGAGAGCAATCACACAAAGTGGTACTTTTTTCTTTTCTTTTTTAACCGTTATTAATTTTTTTTAACCGTTATTAAATTCCGTCAAAACATCTAGTTTCTGTTTAGTAAATATTCACTGATGGAAGTTGTGTAATGTTTGTCAATGTAATTATTTTGTGATTTATAAGCTAAAAGTTATGACTAATTCAGCTTTAAGTTTACTTACAATATTTCTATAAACAAAATGGATTTAAATGAAATTCTTTTGTATCATAATAATTATACAAGTTCTATGCATGTGCATTTGTTATATTAAATAGTGTTTAAAATATATTAATATAAGAAACTGCACAACAATTTAAG
The DNA here is from genome assembly GCA_037043455.1 of Cyrtodaria siliqua. Lineage (NCBI taxonomy): Eukaryota > Metazoa > Mollusca > Bivalvia > Adapedonta > Hiatellidae > Cyrtodaria > Cyrtodaria siliqua. The sequence goes on along the minus strand of JAWPHD010005592.1, from coordinate 42,226 downwards.
TTTTTATTTGAGGTTTTCATATTCAGGGGAGATAAACTTCAGAAGCAAATAAAAGCTAGCCAATACTTTTAACTTCCCTTTATTGTTTTTCAATAACATTTTTACAGAAATAAACAAATGTGTAACAAAACAAAATAAATGTTAATTTATCAGGATATAACTATATTAATGTAAATAAAGATGAATGTACAACAGTGTTGCCTTTAACCACACTCCAAATATCTGACTTGATAAAGGGCACTGCTTAAGTACGCATGTAAAATTTTTTTTTTTACCAGACCAAATTTCTGCGATTTGGCTGGCTGGCAGTTTGTATCGATATTACCTGAAAAACTGTTACCAATGTAACAGCAGCTCAAATTAATGATCTTGTCTTGTGCTGAAATCGTGATCTGTTTCTAGACTGAAGTATCCAGCTGTAGGTATCGTAGTGAATAATTTAACAATTAATCAGACTCGATGAAGATTAATTATAATTTCATCAAAACAAGGTGAATAATGGCAGATTAATGTTTAGTGTCATATTGATGAATATATAAATAGAGGATCTTACGTGAGTACTCATTCATTATTGAATTTATTAAACGAGTTGGCAAAATGATATAACGCGAGGCTCTTGCCGAGCATTATATCATTTTTGCTAACAAGTTTATTAAATTCAGTAATGAATGAGAACGAATGTTAGTTTCTATTTATCACATATAACTCACATATCTACTTTTATTGCATTTTGCCTGTCGCTTTAACACGCTAAACAGACATAAACCGTGGGAATTGGATCATAGTCATTATCAATTTTTTTTGACAGCGTATACTAGGCTTATTTGCATACTTATAGAACTAGTGGTATATCAAAAATATAAAATGGTGTTATTCCTCTCCCACACGGTAAGTTATGTGATAAATAAAGTAAATTATATACATAGTGAGCATTTATTCCTGTGAAATGCAGCTGCGACATTACCTGGTGATTTATGTTTAGGCTCTAAAGTAGCTATCACGCCAACAACAGCCAAATTTTAGAGCATGTGCGCACCGTTTCTAAACCTACAGATGACTAGGTATATGTAACTTGCATGTTTTAAGAATTCAAACCTTATAGGCACAGTATAAACGGCTTTTACCAGCCAGGCCAAATCCCAAAACTGGAGTGTCGAATTAAGAATTACCAATCCATTTTACGCATATTCAATCGCGGGTATATTAAGAATCCATAGGTAAACCTATACTTTTAATCAGCACATATACATTATTATATGACCTGAACACCTGGATAGAGGTTTGATGAATGGTTTTGTAGTGTAATTTTGCCGTTATTTGGAGGGTTCATTGCTTTAAATAAGAAAACATTAATTGCAAGATGTGCATCAGAACCTAGTTGGTGGTTTCCGTCTTGTACTGATTATTGATGCTTTTGTTGTTCCCTTTCTTATAAAGTTATTGCTTATACCTAGAACGTTACTCTCGACTATCGAGCCCCTTCTGTTCTGGGATCTCAGAGGCCTTCTGAATCCCTTGGATCCCTGAGTTCTAATGTTCGCGTTTTCATCCATCAGAGAGTTGTGGTTATTCTTCAGATCAGTGACCATCTTTCGCAAGTTTTCTAAGGTCTGCTCCTTTTCCATGTGCTGAATATTAGCCGCTTCCAGGATCTTACATTTTTCTCGTAAAATGGTATTTTGTCCTTTAAGCTCCTCAATTTCTTCCAGATGCTTCTCCATTTGGAGTCGTTGCTGTTGCCTGTTGCTTTCAAGTTTATTAATTGATTTACAATAATCGTAAAGTTCTGTCAGCATTTTTTCCGATTTGGCTTTTTCTTTAAAAAGCTCTCGTTCAAATTGTCTTGACACAATCTGAGCGTCTTTAATCAAGGTAGGTAACTTTTGTTCCTTGTCCGGATCTCCAAGTATATAGTGACACTGAGTTACCAACCCTTCCATTTGATTCACCCTGTTTATGAGAATGTCAATCTCTCCTTCAAGTTTTACAATAACGGGTGTTAGGTCTTCAGGTTTCTCAATGCTACCGATTAACAAACCGTCTACTTCATCTGTTCCCTCTTCGTTTTTCTCGCCATTCTCATCCAAACCGTTAAGCGAGTCACTAAGGTTTTCATCTCGTACTTTGTTATAGACCCGTTTGATGTCATCCTGTACAAGATTTGGAGGTGGACTGGTACATGAAACACGCTGATCCAAGACTTCAGTACCTTCCTCTATAGAGGGCGTTTTCTTTAGTTTTAACCTGAAAGATTCGAAAAAATAGCATGTATAACTAGGTGCTTAGCATGTGGATATAATAACAGTAATAATGATAATAAATGAATAATACGAAACCAGGATGAGAAATGATCAGGAGGACTAATTTAGAAATCAATGTTTGAGTCATTCATTTGTCTACTACTTTCTAAGAAGGTGAAATAAATCCTTAGAGGCCAAATTGTGAAGTACGGTAAGCGCAGTTCCCCAAGCACCAACTTGATTTTACTGCCAACTCTATTGCTGCTGCTGTTGATGCTGTTGGTGATTAAGATAAACTGATTATATTGCTGTTGCTGTAATAACTAGCTCTTATTCACCTGCCTACTTGTTCTCCTGTAAAAATCAAGTTATTGCTTATTCTGCAGTTTTTAATGAAACAAGTGCATTTATACAACATTGCTTTTCTGTATGGGGTTCGCAGTGTGAGACAATGGCATAGAAAGAGGTAAGCTAGGTATTTTCACCATTTGCCCAAATGTCTTCAAAATGACAGTTATTCTTCCTGATGTCGTTGGTTTATTGTTTGTTTTTTAATTCCATTTTCAACACATTTTAGGCTATATGTGACAGTCAAATTTGTTTTGTGGTGGAGGCAGACCATCCTCTTTTTTTCTGGGTAGAACCAGTATTGTATTTTTGTTTTGTGGTGGAGGCAGACCACCCACTTCTTCCAGGGTAGAACCAGTACTATATACCTGCCGCCATCCGTAAGACTCAACCTGATTGAATGCCTATGACCATGTCACATGTCACTTTTACAAAATGTAATGATACTTCTTGTTACAGTACTAAAATGCTGTCACCTTTTCCATTCAAATCTGAAGCTGTCCATAGCACTATTTCTTTTTTATGTTCATGCAACTTTCTCTAGAGATTATATCTTTTAGGAACTAAGCACCCACTGTTTATGCCTGTTTTTTTATTTTTTTAAGTTTAACACTTTATCACCTTTTTCGTTCATACTGTAGCTGTTCTGCGAACCATTTCTCCATTGATTTCTTGTCGATCTGCGAAATTCTTTTGCTCTGACCAAACTGTTTGTGAATGAACGTCCCAACACGGGTCTTAATGTCTGGGTCTGTAACCACTTCAGTGACTGATGGTCGGGGTGTATCTAAAAGTGTAGATAATTTATAGAATCATGGCACTGTATAAGTTTGTGGATTAAAGAAACAACTCTTATTAATATCAGGGTCTGCTGCCTGTTCTGTAACACACTGTCGGAGACCACTAAACTTCCTAGTAGTATAGAAATCAGTGACATTAACACGTTTCTTGCTTCGACCATACTTTCGCTGTATTCAGGGCTCCTTAATAACTGGTAGGCGATTTACCCTGCTACTGTTTGCAGCACCCAATACAACAACAAAGGAAGAAGTACACATCAGCTGCCTACTTCTAAGGTCTTCTCCGTATTTTTGCCAGTTGATAAAAAATTAACTGGCAAATTATAGCTTACTTCAGCAAACAGTTAACAATTACATTAATACCTTTTGTTATCATTTTGACTGGTCTTGATTACCTAAAAACTATTATGCCTAAATAGTTGTCCTTTACATTAATTTGCCCGTGTGGTTCCGGGGTCCCCGTTTGGTTCCGGGGTAAAGAATAGGGCCACTGCAGATCTCGTTGGAGGGGTAGGCAGAAGGGTAGAATCCCCCCAAATTCATGTTCATTTTATCATTTTTTGTTCATGCTCATTAAAGGTCTTCGTCATGACCCCTGCATTGTTTCTGGTGCCATCTCGCTCAAATCACTATAACAGTGGCAGAAAACAATTAACGTGGCTCCAGCGTAAATGGAGTGTCTACAAGAGAATTTGCAGCAACAGTCTGCAGTTCTGCAGGTGAGAAGGTTCCAGGCCCATTTTCCATATTTTATCTCGATGTACATGGAGGATGAGCCTGGCATGTTCATTCCTGTTAGGCGCCATATAACCTTGCATGTGTTGGTGCATCTTAAAGGGACTGTAGCGACACAGCCAAACAATCTCTATTATTGAGAGTTTTGAAAAACTTGGGAAAAGGTGAAAGAATGATCAAAATCGGATGATGAATAAAAAAGATAAGACCATTTAAAGGTTGTTCTAAAACGAATATATTGGGAGCCACCATTTTTTCAGAATATGGGAGCCACCATTTTTAGAACTATGACATCATAGTTCCATATTACCATATATGGAATATTGATAAATATCATTTAAAACGAAGAAAATCACTGCAAATGAATGCATTTTTTACTGGTCATGTAAAACATTATCATGCCATTATGCATTATATATTTTTCATACAGTTGCTGTCATTTTCACCCTATATATCAGTAAATTTTCATATTTATAAATATTCCATATACTGGTTGTGTACCAGTTATCATCAATCACCAGATTTCGTCATTATCATGGCTCCAGCGTAAATGGAGTTTCTACGATAGAATTTGCAGCAACTCTGCAGTTCAGGGTGAGAAGGTTCTAGCCCATTTTCCATATTTTATCTCGATGTATATGGAGGATGAGCCTGGCATGTTCATGCCTGTTAGGCGCCATATAACCTTTCATGTGTTGGTTTGCCTTAAAACCCAATTCAGTTCAATTCAATTCATAATTATCAATAAAACGCTCAATATTGTGATTTTTTTTCAACCCCACTTTACAAATCACTGCACACTATCATTAGACGATAATCATTGTAGAGGAAACAATATTTTAGAAATGTTAACATACACTCTCAAACCAGCCCGTTTACCTATATAAATACCGTTATAAACGAAACACAATCGGGGGAATCCCGCGCTAATACGCATGCGCAGGAAGATTTCCTTTTAGAATGTCTGACCCTTTACGTCGAACCATTGAATCAATTTCACATGCCCTAAAAAAAACTAAAAGCATCTCAGCCAGGGGAGACAACGAGTACATGTCAATCAATTTAAATTTGCGAACAGTTATTTCCCTTTAAATTATGAACGTCGAAGTGAAGTAAATAACACTTGATGGGTACAGTGGAAAAATCATTTTAAATTGTAACTTTTTTCTGACATTTTTTTTTTTGTGTGTATTTAAATGCAATGGTATATTTATGTTTCAATTAGTAACTAACTAGTTTTCATCATCCCAAATATGGGTTATTCTGTATTAAACGGAATATGACGATAACTACTACATTCAGCTCAGACCACCGACCCATTTCAGTCTATATTTAGTAACAGTCACGTGCCACTTGTTACCGAGAATAGAAACAATGTAAACACAGAATATTTATGGCAAAGGGGTAAGCTTCTCTACCAGCAAAAATATTTATGAGATGACTGGATTTGATTTAGATATATTGAAGAACCAAAATAAAAATGACGATATCTGGTATACAGCCAGTATGGTAATTTAGAACTGTGATGTCATAGCTCTCAAAATGGCCACATCCATATTCGTTTCAACAGAAAATTCATATGATCATATCATCTTTGTTTATCATCTGATTTTGATAATTTTTTCACCCTTATTCAAGTTTTTCAGAACTCTCAATATTAAAGATGGTTTGGCTGTGTCGCTACATTTCCTTTAAAACCCATCTTTACATTAATCATCGCTTCAAAAGTTTACTGTCATTTTCAAAAAATTACTGACAAAACGCAGTGAAACAGCTTAAATTTGAGCCCGGCTGCCACACTGGAATACCACGCAATAAAAAATAATTAAAAACATAAAACAAAACCTACTAGTTTCAGGTAGTTGCTCGGTGTTGATCTTTATGCCTCCACATGCACAAACAAATGAGTTTTGTCGACTCAATAGTTCTGTGGTAGTCCTATGACTGGTTTCCAACATGGTTGCCAACCAGGGGTAGTCCGCTTTAATAATTTCAATAAATGCGTCGAAGGCCTCTGGACCTCGTTTGGGCAGAATGGAAAGCATCTTGTAGGTTTGTTCTGTTGAAGTTTTTTCTGCCTGAAAAAGATTCAAAAAAAAGATTCAAAAGTAATGAAATATTATATATTACCGTATATCCCTTAATAGTAGCGCCTTCCCTAATAGAAGTTCCCCCACCTGTTTTCAGAAATCTTACCTTTTCAAAAATCCAAAACTCCCCAAAAAACACAATTCTTTTCGTCTTTACCACTAATGGATTTGATTATTGGAGTTTTTGTACTACGACATTGGTATGGTCTGTGACATAAACCTTATAAAGCGCTGTCTTTTTTTAAATCTCCTTTCTTTCAATTTACTGGCGTGCCGCAGTCGGTAGTGCGCGGATTTGTAACCGGAGGCCCCGAGTTCAATCCTCCGTAATGCCACTGAGTTTAGTCGGTGTGTTCTTGGGCAAGACTTTTCCTTAGCCTCGTCCGTCGGATGGGGACGTAATCCGGGCGGTTCCCGTGTATCGGTCTATCCTCCAAACCGTTAAAGAACCAGAGGAGTCTATTCAATAATAAAAGTAGAGCACGGTTCCCGGATTCCTATGTACCCTTCCCCTCTCTCTGAGGTGGCTCTAAATAACCTATACTGTGTTGATGAGACATTAAACAACATTCAATTTACTATTTAGTTTGTCTTTTATTATTATTTAATTCATATGCAACCAACCTGTGTTGTAATCGTCAAATTCGACGTAATGTGTATCATACAGAGATGATAGTGATAAACTCAGTGTACAGTCGGGTTTAGGTTTAGTCAATACCGGTGTCATAGTAAAAGATCGCCTTACAGTAATTCTATAAGGAAACAGTCAAAAAAGGAGGGGAAAAATATTGAACATTTTAACCATAAGAGCGCCCCCTTTCATACATGTGATATCTCCCGCCGGGAGCTAATTTCTCCCGGAATTTCATGGGATCTCCCGGCCTCCCGCCGGGAGCTCCATTTCTCCCGGTATTTTTTTCTCCCGGTATTTTCCGCCGAGTTACAAAATTTCGTTATTTGCGAATCCTTTTGGGTAATTGCTATGATTTATTGGATCAAGACCGAGTTTTCCGAATGATCTAGAATAAACACTTGCTGTCTTATCTATATCTGTGAAAACATTGCCCCTGGGCGGGTAGTTAAAAGGATTAGCATGTCAGGTAATTGGTTAATTGTGTGAAAATAATGATTGGATTGTTTGTTTATGACACGTGGCGGCGATACCTGTAATGTCCATGGGAGGTTGATTATGATAGGATTAAGGAATACACCGACTGTAAGTGGGGTTGTAATTAGCGAATTCGGCATCGATTGATATTTTGGTATATAATATTGATGAGTGCCAAGTTTAATAATGTGAACAATTGTGTAGACTTTCAACCGACAAAGGTGATGCTGGCAGCAGCCAAGTCTTGTTGTAATTAGTGGTTAAAAAGTGGACAGAGTCTCAAGATATATACCCCAGCAGATTTAAATGATGTTATTTTATGGTATGTTTATGAAAGCAGATTAATGATCATCATTAACTAAAAGGTGATGCATGCAGCAGCCAAGTCTTGTTGTAATTAGTGGTTAAAAAGTGGACAGAGTCTATATAAAGTGTTTAATTACATGCTATACTTGATTATATGCTATGCTAACATGAAATAAACAGTATTCAACTATTATATGTATAAAATATCATGTTTTTATGCTGATTTACCCCCTTTATTAAGGTTTATATCAGAAAAAAAATATACCGGTACGCATTAAAAATTTGAGTGTAAAAACCTCCCTGAATTTTGTCAAATCTCCCTGAAAAAAAAGTCAAATCTCCCTGGTAACCCTCCTGAAAATATCACATGTATGCCCTTTGTACTTTGCATAGCGCCCGGGCCCCTACTATTAGGGGAAATACGGTACATATAGGATATTTATATTTTGGTATAAGTTTGTGGAATGCATTAGGAGCAAAGAAGATATTTAATTCATATGTTTGTTAAACTGAATAAATGTCAGGTAAATAAAATTGTTTTTAAAATTATTAGTAATTTCAAGTAATGTTTTCTTATCATTTGCATTTCTTCATGAAATTTTTATGAAGATGGTTTTATATGATTTTCTATGGTATACTTATATGATTTTATATATTTTATTATATAAAAGGTTTTATATAAGAATCATGTAATGCTGACGTTTGACATAAGTATCATATAATACCGGTAGGTATCATATGAGAATCATATATAGAAAGAAATAAGTTTAGTACCGTCTTTTGCATATCTAGCTTAAAGAAACTGAATGTTTATTTTATAATGTGAAGCATGTGATAACTTTGGCATGTCAGCAGGGGTTCTTGTTTTTCACTTATTATGTGTGATTCAAAGTAAGTGTCAGAGTTATCTCCCATTTCTATAAAACAACATTTTTCACATTAAAAATAAGAATATTATCAAGAACAGGGTTACACTTTAGTAAATAACAATTCTGGGTTTCGAGAGATAAAAAATGCAAAAACAAATGTCATTATAATGAAAAACAGGAACCGAAAGTTTTACATTTTAAAATTATCTCCCTTTGCATTGAAATAAGAATGAAATTATAATTTTTGTAAAGCAGGTAAATTAAAACATGTTGCTACTTTTTTCGCAGATATCGTTTAAAAATAATGTCTTGCATATACTTGTTAATTTATGTTAATTATATTATTAATGGCAGCTAAAGCACATAGCCTTGAATCTGCTCAATGGGATTTACCATGTTATTTATGTGCTAAACGTATTTCTTTCAGTATATAAGAATCATTTGTTGCTTATATGTGGCAAAATTAGAGTGTACAACAAAATAACTGTAATAGACAATATCGTGTGACAGTTTTATCCTTGATTGGCCAATCATGTCTCGAGTTTCCTTGAAGTGTTTACATGACATGATTGTGGTATAATCTTTCCTATATTCAAGACATGTGAAAAAAACTTCTTCGTAGATATAATTAAAGATATTAAGTATGTTCTATGGCCTAGTTAAAAAAAATTGGCAATTTAATACAAATCAGTTTTATCTTTGAATGGGATCCATATTTTGGGTCATGTAATATAATGATGTGCTCTATTTTATTGCCTTTTTTTATGTCTTCCATCCCCATCCACCCCCCACACCCACACCCACACCCACACTCAGGCCATACACCCACCCCAGCCACCACCCCGTGTTTCTGCAGGTCTCAATTATTTAGGGGTCATCCTTGACCACTATGGAATAAACTGGGGGTCATTTTGTAAATATAGGGGTCATATTTTTTTGGACATGCATTATGATGAAAAGACCATGCAATGTCAGATAGACATGCATTATTAGTTGATTAGACATCTTTAGTGGATTCAGGAAAAAAAGAAGTTAACCTGCGTTGTTTCATTTTGGGTTCGTCTGTCATTTTAGCAGGCATATCATGATCATCTATGCGCTTTTATTTGCTAGTGATTTTATATAAGCCTCTACCTACTCGGACCCACATACATGCGATCGATATGACGACGACAATAATGCGGAAAGTTCAGACATTATTTTAACCTGTTCTAAAAATAGACCAAGAATGAATAACTTTGTTTTCCAATCATGGGCTGCAAAGATGGCATTATAATCACTGTAAAATGAACAACAAAATGAAACATAACAAAAGCTTAATTCTGATTAGCATAATAACAGTAAAATGAAATGAAATTATAAGATGTAATATGATCGATATGACGACGACAATAACACAAAAGTACAGGAATTAGTTTTTCCTGTTCTAAATATAGACCAAGATGTAAATAGAAATAAGTTCTGTCGTGATTCCTTACATTTGAAGCTTTTCAAGAAAGTATTACGACGATAATTTGACGGGTATTTCATTTCTAGCCTAGTCAATTCCATTGCGTCACGAAAAACGCATATGCTGATTTATGTTGCGTCGCCGATCATTTCAGTGCGTCAAAAACGCAAGAAATGCGCTCTCGCGGAAACACTGCCCTCCCCTGCCCAATCCCCCAGTCCCCACGCCCACCCAATGTAAGTTTTGGACACTTCTTTTTTTAAAAATTCGTACCAGTTAATATGATCTGTGTTGTTATTCTTTTCCGATGTCTAAGGTTTACAACACTATTTCCCGCTCTGAAAGGTTACACCATCATTCACCTAAATCAATAACAGAACACACTGATATGCCCATGTCATGTATTTTTCCTTTTTGGTGGAAGGGCATTAGTGTAAGCCCTGTCAATGGAAAGGCATACCGGTATATAGAGTTACCCATGTCCTTAATGTTGTCCGAAACACAATTTTCTTAATATGTGAAGCAGTAGCAGGGGCATCCTGCTCAGTTCTTAAATTCTTAAATGGAAATGGGATATTTTGAGAAATATGAGCCATAGTTCTAAATTACCATATATAGCATATTGGTGAAATATAACTTAAAGCAAAGAAAGTCACAGCAAATGAATGCAAAATCCTTTACTGGCCATATAATGCATTATAACACTTTTATAGTATACTTATTTTTCATACATTTGCTGTGATTTGACCTTATAAATCAATTAAATAACATTTTTATAAATACTCCATATGTGGTAATTTAGAACTGTGATGTCATAGTTCGCAAAATGTTGGCCTCCATGTCTATTTCAAAAGAACTTTCAAATGATCATATTTTCTTTGTTTATCATCCGATTTTGATAATTCTTTCGCCCTTGAACAATTTTATTAAAACTCTCAATAATAATGTTGTCTGTATGCCTACATTCCCTTTAAGTATCATCCAAAGGATTGGTCAGGTGTGAAATTCAAGCGTCTTACTTTTGAAGTTTTGAGTCCTTATATACCCTTTGATTGTTGACAAAAGTTTGACGTTGCATTGGTAGACTGCTGATTTTTATGGTTGTAAAGTAGAAGGTTAGGTATTAAATCTAGGGTTTGAAATTTAACGAATTCTTTTTTGTTCTAATATGAACAAAAAAACAAAAGTTTGAAGGGAAATGTAATAATTTATTTGAAATTTTTTTGGGACATTCTTTTCGTTCAAATGGCTTAGAGTGAAGCACATCCTCATGAAGCGTACCTTTATTAGAACTAAAATATTTGGATAAAAAAAGTAGACGATATGATTAAGTGTTAAAAGTTAATTACCTTTATCATTTCAATCATGGCCCTTTCAAAGACCTTTTTCTGGAAGAGTGATCCAAGCAGCTCCTCCGTCATGATGAGGTCATCGGCAAGCTGTCGGTAATGCCGCTGAATCACCGACCGCTGTGCTTCATTCATTGTGCCGATCTATCGGGGTGATTAAAATAGTAGCAGTTGTTGTAGTCCTCAACAATACTAAGAAAATCAAAATGGTTACAAACTGGGTTTACGATTTATTTTCCTAATTTTTAAGATCACTTATAAAGTCCATTGTTACTATTCCAACATATAATTCCAATGCATATCCCTTCTTGTGACAGCTTTTTATTTTAGCAGCGTACAGGGAAACGCCTGTAGTGTTAATTTAAGTCTTTCCATTTCCAAATTGCCTGATTACTAATTCTGTTAAATTGCTGACGAATGAACGATTAATTGTGATCGGATTACAGCATTAATATCATTTTGCCCTGAGTAACAGACTAATATTTAATAATATTTTACGCAAATGGTATTTTTCTGACCTATTTGCAGTAGTTTTAATTCTTTAATCTGGCAATCCTATGGCCTAGTAATCATCAAATCATTTTCTTTTCTTTGACCTCAGCTGGATTTAATTAGCACCTTCAATTACTTTTTGATTTTTTATATTTTCACTTCAAAAATGTTTTAGCACTTGCTAATGTTTTCACTCTAAAATAACAATTATCCTCTATTTACCTACAAATTATGTTTGGATTGTTAAAACAAAGAAGAATATTAAATTGACTACCTATTGAGCAATTAATATATTCCAAAACACGATTCAAAAATTTGAAAACTACTCACCTCACAGGTATTTATTTTTAGGAGCTATTAATTCTCAATATCAACTAAACTAAACTAAATGAAACATATCTGCATAGAAGGATTTCTTCCGCCCAAGGATCATCGAGGGTATGCAAATATGAGATAGCGGTAATGTTACCAATACAAGAGTATAGAAGCAGGTTTAACGATCATTAATCCTAACGTGTCAATTTAACATGTAAATTTAGAGAGGCCCTGCCTGCTTTGATTGGTCGACATGCATGGATTCTTACGGCATTGATCTTATGCATTTAAAAATTGAAAGTATAGAATTATTCTATTGTTTAAAGGTTAATTGTATGTTTTTAATAATATAAACAAAACAAAAAAGGCAAAAAAGTAAAAAAATAAATAAGAAAAAGTAAAAAAAGCTACAAGAAATTCAAAAGTATAGCCAAAAAAAAGTAAAAAAAAAAGAATCTTCAACTACAGTAGCTGTTCTTCAAGCTGACCAAAGCAAGAAACGGACAAACTTTTTTGTCACTCATCTGGACACAGTCGTGGATTTAAAAATTGAAAGTATAGAATTATTCTATTGTTTAAAGGTTAATTGTATGTTTTTAATAATATAAACAAAACAAAAAAGGCAAAAAAGTAAAAAAAAATAAGAAAAAGTAAAAAAAGCTACAAGAAATTCATAAGTATAGCCAAAAAAAAGTAAAAAAAAAGAGAATCTTCAACTACAGTAGCTGTTCTTCAAGCTTGACCAAAGCAAGAAACGGACATACTTTTTTGTCACTCATCTGGACACAGTCGTGGATTTAAATATTGAAAGTATAGAATTATTCTATTGTTTAAAGGTTAATTGTATGTTTTTAATAATATAAACAAAACAAAAAAGGCAAAAAAAGTAAACAAATTTAATAAAAAGAAAAAAAAGCTAAAAGAAATTCAAAAATATAGCCAAAAATCTACAGAAGCTATGCAAAATCCCAAGGGAGCGGGCTTATGAAATGTAAAAAATAAATATTTTTTTGGTTTGTGGGAGGGGTGGGGGTGTGGGGAGGAGGGGGAATTTTTTAATACCAAAGATCGATAATATATTCAATTTTGAAGATCTTTTTATTTATTTATTTATTTTTATTCTATTTATTAATTTTTTTAAAAAGGGGGTTAGGGGACCTACCTGATTAAGGGAAACGCTTTTATTAGGGGAAATAAAGTATTTAAAAAAAAAAATGTTAATAATAACCAAATGCATTTATTCAAGTTCATGCTACTCCAAGATCACATGCAGTACCTTCAACACAATATTATATATGGTTATACAAAGATTATAACAGACCTCTTCTTGGTAGATGTTAATCTGATTTTAAACCATTATAAATACAAAACTTGCCACCAGGCCATTTAACTGTGTTATTAGATTAAAGATAGAATACGTTCATGGGCTCTTTAAGTTAAATGACTGAATCAATAGTTTAACATGATAACAAAACATGTGAAGGCCAGACGATTTGAGTAATAATAAATTGATACTATATAATGATGTGTATTTCACATGACTGTTTTTATGTTTGAAATATTTTTGTCAGGAATGAAATATAACAAATATGTTTCTTAGCCTTAAGAGTTATGACATGTATTTCTTATAATGATTCAAAACACAATCTTACCATAAAAATCTCAGGGGTCAATGTAATAATTGATTTTTTCTGTTCAGATAGTGATTTGATGGTAAATGTGATACATTATTAGTACTTTAGAACACCTTTGTTTGTTTGTTTCAGTGGTGTTTTATGTCATTTTAGCACATGTTAGGCCATTATTATGACGGTCAATTTGTTTGTGGTAGCGGCATACCACCCTATTTTTAAAGGATAGAACCAGTACTCACAGTATATTACAGTAACCTCCTGCCATCCGTAAGAATCTACACTTTCTCAGTTGACAAGTCGAGCGCTCAGTCAGAAAAAATGTAAAAGATTAGAAATGAATTACTTTAAATGAATGATAATCTTAGAAACAGTCCCATTTACCTGAAATTTATTCAGTTTAACAGACATTAACAGTGGGAGTTGAACCCGCAGCGATGAGAGATGATAGAGCTTTAGCTGCAGCGTCTTTACTATCCTGGCCATGGAGGTGCTGCAAGAACACCTTTGTAAGAAACTTCAAGTTATTTTCATTTTAAGGCAGTTTTCATAAAGAATATTTTAATGAGTAACAAATGTAAAGGTTTACATCAATGTTATCATGACTGCTTATAAACTCTTAATCCGCTAAGCACGACTATAATAGCCTTTGCGTCCATTGTAACTCGCAGGCTGATCAGGGTTTACAATCAATGTCTGGCTGCTGATCATTCATTTTCCCCAAAACACCCCTTTGTCAAATAAATGGAATGGTCTTAATTCAGAGAAAGAACAGTCCATTATATATATGTAGCCAGTTAAGGGTTAACTTTTATCTTTGTGTTTATTTATTTACCGTATTGTTATCTGACACTTATTTGTAAGTGGAATTTTGTGATTTATAAATCGCTATTCATTTCTTTTAATTTAAACTTATTTATTTTACATCCGTTGTAAGGAAAGCTCTTTGAACTTATTTTAATCACTCTCGATGTCTTCCCGGGTAGAACCTGTACTAAGCAAATGCAGATAAGGGACACAACACATATGGTCATTCCTACGATCAAACCCACAACCCCTCAATCCAGGGTCTGATGCTCCACCACTAGACCACAGCACTCCAAGCATTCATTTCTTTTAAGGCCGACCATAAAAAATTGTGGTTTGCTGTTTCCCTACCGACCCACCAATAAGTGCCCTACCCAAAAGTTTTTATAGCAATTCTTTAACAATTTTTTTATTTATTGTTTTTAGTGTATATATCTTTAATTTCTTATAGTTTTTAACCGGCTTTTGCCAAAAAAACTTTTTTTTTTATTTATTGTTTTTAGTGTATATATCTTTAATTTCTTATAGTTTTTTACTGTCTTTGGCAAAAAAAATATTTTCACCTACATGTATCTACCTACCCACTTATAAAATCCTGGGTCGGGAAACAGTAAACAAATATATTTTTAAGGATGGCCTAATGCATAATGGCCATTAAACACAATTTGCCACTATACAACTGATATAATATAGCGATATTTAAAAGTAGTAACCAAATTGCCAAATTTTACAAAAAGACCATTATATATCAAATTTAAGAAATACGAATATAAATGTCCGAGTCCTATAATAAATTACCCATAATAATTTAGCAATAATTTAACAACACGCAACTTGATAAGATACCTCAAGCCTGTATATCTTTATTTCTTCAATAGGAAGCCGTTTTGATATACAAAGTTGTCAATGGCAAGGGCTTGATTACCTTGTATCGATTTATAATCACCCAATATTGATCATTGTGGATGTAATCTTTGATCAGTAATCATCTAAACTTGTCACTCTCGAGGACTTTGATAAACAGTCTGATAACAGTTTTCTTTTTTTGTTTATAAAGTAAATTTCACATGTTAGTAACTGTTGTTTCACCACCTTAATTTAGAAACATGATGTCATATGCATTATGTAATTTACCTTTTTTTTGTAATTGTTTGAACTTCCTTTTTAAAGAGTTTTATTTTTTTAACGTCTGGGACATTTCCAAGTAGGTTTTAAAATCAAGGTAATCCCCCTCACAATCTGAAATTCAGCTACCATTTTGCAATAAAAAAATTGGCAGCTTTTTTATTTTTAAGTTTAAAGGTAGCAAATTAATGTAAAACAATCTTCCTTAACTGGTATTTGAGTATATAGAGAGTTGACAAATTATGGCTTTTTAAAGGTGTGCTCCTAGGAACTTTAATGAAAATCATTATATGTCATGCTTTATTGGGTAATAAGATTGATCTATTTAGATAGCATCTTAGGAAACAGAAAATACACACCGGGGTCATTGGACATATTTTTAGGTGTTCTTCAGACTTTCTAGTTATTCAAATGAAATCCCCGGCTTAAATTGACCTGTCCAAAGTTTGTAAGGCAAATCTCTTAAAAATCTTTGGTCAGCCCTGCAGTGTCGGTATGATGTTATAGGGTGTGGCAGAACTATAAAGCATTGCTACTATTAGACATCATCAAGATATCACTGAAATATTGGTAAAAGCGCCTTCAAAACCCTTCAGTGTATTAGCCAGTCAACCGTGCAGCCCTCTATTGCAAGGCCTTTTTGAAAAATCGCGGCCAATATTTGGTGGAGTGGGTGGGATAAAAAACACAAAAAAGCTCTTACATTCTCAATATTGTTATGTTTTGTATACATTTATAGAAGAAAGGTGATCTAAAATGCACCTTTTTCACCTTTATCTGTAAAAATAAATTACCCCATAGACACTGACTTGGCGCGAATTGGCGAGTAACACATGTTAGCAAATTATTTTGCACACCCTGTTTGCATATTTGCACACCCAGTTCTTGAATTTCTGCCTAATACAGTGAAACCCATACATACCGTATTTACCCTAATAAGAGCTTATTCCCTCACCCCGATCACCACCCCCACATCCTTTTCAATTTTTATTTTTTTCAAATTTCAATACTTTCAACAATTTTATAAGAGGACCGCCTTGACATTTTGCATAGCACCCGGGCGCTACTATTAGGGGAAATACAGTATATAGTTCCATGGTTGGTCATACTGCACCAATTCTTTTTCCATAGATGTACATTATAGCTTTAAGCTCTGTAACTGAGATCCCTAATATAAGAATCTATGCTGAACCAAAGTTCTAACGCACCACCTTTTTACCCTGAATATTTTATACCCGTGTGTGCATATTCAAATTTTGACTGACACAGCAATTTGATTTTTTTTTTAAATTTACAGTTGTTATTGACAAGATATTTGTCTCGTTCAGAATGAAATTTGTTTTGATTTATTGATTGTTATTAAAGATATTGTCTACTGGTGCGTTAATTAGCTGTTTGGTTCATTATATATTTTTGCTTACTTGTTTTGAAAGACCTATCTTATTTTTATCAAAGAAACATACACAAACCATACACTGAGTATGTTTTGAAAAAGCTGTTTGGGTCGGATGGTGCTGACCCACCTAATTGCATGTAGAAACATGAGGAAAATGTAAAATATACTTATTTTATTTTTGATTTTGCAACAAATTATGAATACATTGCACAAATGTATGATTTAACTTTTATAAGTGACTCTTCAAAAGTTGAATTTTAATTTTTTAGCAAGATTTTTTGGTTTGTTAACCTTGTCAACCAATCAAAATTTAGAGATTCCGTGTAATAGCTCCGAATTTACCCTGGAACTTTTTCCCTGTCCGCTGATTGGTTGGTAAATGGTCTAGTCTGATCACTTGTATTTCAAAAATGATCCCTTAGTCTATATATATAATCTTACAAGCTTGTTCACAAAATGTTCCACAGGGTTAAAAGCTCCCAAACTTGGTGGTACATGAGTGAAGAGAATTTATTTAGAGTTGCTTGTCCCCTATTTATGTAGAGATTTTCCCCCATGCTTCTAAAACCATTTGCTTTGATTGGTTAGATTTCACTTGTTGTGTGATGAATTAAGTTATCTGTCTTTGTAATATATGTCGGACCACAGACCTAATAACAAATTAATATTATGTCTGTGGTCGGACACAACAAAAGTTATGTGATTAAATACTTTGTCCAATCTGTAACTAGATGTGGCATTAAAACTTTAAATAATGTGAGCATATTCTATTGAGTGATGGTGTTTCATGATTCAAATTTGTGGACAAGTTTATGGTCATAATAATCAGGCCTGTAACTCTTAAAAATGTTTAAAGATATAAATCTGAAATATGTGCGGTTCATGCACTCTTCACGGTCATAACTGAAGGCCATGCATTTGTCATGTATTTGTATTTATAGCTCATGTCATTGCAATGTTAATCTATAACCAAACACTTATTGGATTGGTGGTGGAGGTATCTCTTGTTTCTCACTTCAGGGGCCGGCATGGTCTAGTGAATAGCCAGTGGACTTTGGAGAGTGAGTTCAAGCCTCACCCGTGGACTTTGGAGAGTGAGTTCAAGCCTCACCCGTGGACTTTGGAGAGTGAGTTCAAGCCTCACCCATGCAGCTGAGTTTCGTCTGTGTGTTTTTTGGACATGACACTTTTCTTTAGCCTCGTTCGCCGGATGGGTACAAAAAGCAGAGGGTCCCATATATTATCAGATTCTATCCTCCGAGCAATGTTAAATCTTTTCTTTAGTAAGAGTCAGGTAGTTTAACGGATTCCTATAATAAAATTATATCCTTCCTCTCTCTCCGGGGTGACCATTACGTGGTCCCGCCTTAATTTCATTTAGTGATGTGAAAGCTTATATTAGCACGATTTTATAACGGATATTTCGACAATAAAACACGTTTAAAAACATTTTTTACTGAAAAAGGTATGATAACCTGTTTAAAATTACCTATTAAAGGTTATGCAAACTTTTTAAGCCGAAATTAAGGTTTTACTTCATACCCCAGCCAACCCCGTTTCTGCTTCTTGGAGAAGGGGTTGGATGGGGTATGAAAGTTAATACTCAGACCACGTAATGTCTAAAAAATCTATAATGT
This sequence comes from Cyrtodaria siliqua, assembly GCA_037043455.1. Lineage (NCBI taxonomy): Eukaryota > Metazoa > Mollusca > Bivalvia > Adapedonta > Hiatellidae > Cyrtodaria > Cyrtodaria siliqua. The sequence continues at coordinate 23,528 of JAWPHD010005592.1, read as the reverse complement.
GATGCAGAGCCGTTAAACAACATTCAATTAGATTTAGTATCATGTATTTATACCCAGTGCTTTCACAAAACGAAGTGGGGTCTATAGGAATCATGCTGTCCATATTGTCCTGTCGTGACCCGTCACGCAACTCGTTTTTATTCTGTTGCGTCGCGTAATTATATTACTTGCATTCCTCAAAAAGTTTTGAATGGGCTGTTCCCAAACTTCATATACACATAACAACTGATCAAAAGGCTGGGGCATTCATCACCTTCAGCGATAATTTTAGTTTAAAAATGCCTTAGAGAATATTGGATGTGTAGCTGTACCATCATAAGATGTGTGAAGGCTCTCAAATGTGTAGTGTTGCCTCCCGGTCAGGGTTATAAAACTGATAATGCCTCAAGTGGGCTGTAAAATAACTTGACTTAGTAAATACATTTGCACTTGCTTCAAGTCATTTCCCTGTTCAAAAAAAAAAAGGCATTTGGGAGAACCATTTACCAATTCAGGCTGTTGTTTAAACATATGTTAGAAATGTACACATGGCAATTTTTTTTATTAACACAGTAAAATGAGTACCTCAGTTTATTAATACTGCCTCATTTTGACTTTAAAAACTGCTTGCATATAATTAAGTACAAATTTGAGATTTAAAATTTAAAATCTCTTCAATATTCTACCAACTTTTTAAATATATTATTGGTGAGTGTTATGAAAAGCTAGTAATATGTAAAAACAGTTTGCTTTGAACTTTTTGAATAATTCTTATCAACGATGGCACATATGCAAATTATATTGAAAACCTACCGGATACCGTGAGTTTTAAACAAATTAAAATTGCCATGTGTCCCTTTAAAAAGTTAGTGGTATTATTATAGTAGTAAGGCACTTAAAGTAGTCTTGGCCAGCCAAGACCGTATCATGCATATGTCTTACTTAATGCAGATATCGGTCTGGGCAAATTAGGCCAAATAAAGCGCCGACTATCGATGAGCCCAATTTATTCGCACGTTATTTTTCACGCGCATAACGTCTCATACGTTAAAAATAAGAAATTAATATTAAAATAACTAGAAAATATGTTTTTGAAAGTCTCGAAAAATCTCTCAAAATCACGCCAAAATCGCCCCCAACGTGAGGGTGATTTCAAACATCCCTATTTTCCCCAAACCCTGGTTCTGGATCGGTGTAGCATAGGGTAATGAAGAAATCATAAGCGGGCCGGGTGAACGAGGCTACATTAAAAGTAGACACGGAAGTTGAACAGGAAAAGCAGCATTCACAGAACGCAACATACATTCAAAACAATTAATAATTATAAGACAAAAAAAATAGGACAAGATATGGAACACCACACACATAAGATGGTGATGATTAACAAAATAGTCGGTAGCAAAAAGGCCACAAAGGGTTTAAACCAGGTTCTATGGTGCACCCAAATTTCTTTCTACCAACTCACTTTAAACCTTATGTCATACCAATTAAGTGGGACAGTCAGTGTCAATAAGAAAATTCCTGCCAAGCTACATCCTCTCACAAACTAGGCAGCATTAATAGATAAGTAAAACCCAAAGATGATCATGTATATATGAATATAAAAAGGAAAAGGACTTTAAGCCACAGTGCAAATGCTCATTGACTTGGCAGAAGCCAGAGCAGCAATAGAATAGCAGCAGTTAAGGGCAGGACAAGGATTGAGACAATTATTAAATGTTACCTCATTTTCAAGATTTAGGATGACTTCATCATAGGATCATCATCTGTCAGGTCATCAAACAATCAAAGAGGAAAGTGTAATGGGGAACTGTAAATGGGTCAACCACTAAACATGCAGTTACCCAAGATCGAGAACACTGGCAGGGTCAGTGAAACTCGAGAGTTTGGGTGGAATACAATAATATTATTTTGGTATGTTACATTTCCTTTTCAAAACAAATCACTACAGTTTCATTACATGTCATGCTGTGCCAAATAACAACAACAACATCACCCTCGTCGTCATTTTAATCATCATCGTCATCATCATCATCATCATCATCATCATCATCGTCATCATCGTCATCATTAGGCCTATTAAAACTATTACCATCATTGTCATATTAACATGATTATGTTGGGGAAAACAAAAAGGTCAACACTACTTTTAAAGGGAATGTAGCGACACAGCCAAACAAACTCTATTATTGAGAGTTCTGAAAAACTTAGAAAAAGGTGAAAGAATTATCAAAATCGGATGATAGACAAAAAAGATATGACCATTTAAAGGTTGTTCTGAAACGAATATGGGAGCCGCCATTTTTAGAACTATGACATCATAGTTCCATATTACCATATATGGAATATTGATAAATATCATTTAAAACAAAGAAAATCACTGCAAATGAATGATTTTTTTTAATGGTGATATAAATCATTATTGCCATTAAGTATTACATATTTTTCATACAGTTGATGTCATTTTTTTCCCTATAAATCAGCAAATTTTCATATTTATAAATATTCCGTATATGGTCATTTAGAACCGTGATGTCATAGCTCCCAAAATGGCCGCTTCCATATCCATTTTAACAGAAATTTCAAATGATCATATCTTCTTCGTTTATCATCCGATTTTGATAATTCTTCCACCCTTATTCAAGTATTTCAAAACTCTCAATAATAAAGATGGTTTGGCTGTGTCGCTACATACCCTTTAATAACAAACATCATTCACACTTTATTATTAGCAAAAATAAACACTCTTCTTTTGAACAAAATGGTGTTGTAAAGGTTTAAACATTTCTATATGACTTTTAAATTTAAACACAAAATATGTTTAACAAATGACATTTAACTTTTTATGTAATTCTTCCAGAACATGATTCAACTGTTTCTTTATACTGGTGCATTGTTCAAACAAATGTGTAATTACAAAGACATCTTTCAGAATGGAATGGCACAAATACATTACCTGGTCCGAGTATTAACTTTCATACCCTATCCAACCCCTTCTCTGGGATTGGTTGAGTATGAAATAAAACCTTAATTTCGGCTTTAAAAGTTTGCATATTGTAAAATTTAAATATTTAATAGGTAGTTTTAAACAGGTCATCACATTTTTTACTAAAAAAATGTTTTTTAAACATGTTTTATTGTCGAAATATCCATGATAAAATCGGGCTAATATAAGCTTTTCCATCGTTTAATGGAATTAAGGTGGGGCCATGTAATGAGTGTTGATTTAAATCTGTTTAATAACAATTAAAAATGTTTATTTTTCTATGTGTCAAGGCTAATAATGAATAGCACTATGTAAACATTCCATAGAACTAAAGCAGAAAGATCCTTTGCCTAACTTTCTGTTTCTTTTTCACATGATCTGTCTATGCATATGCTTGTATCATTTTTTGTTATACTGCTTCCAGTTGGGCCCTGATGCTAGATTTCTTGACCGAGCACTTGGATAGACACTACCTGAATTCAGCATTGATAGTCGGGGTTCTGAATACAATGGCGCTCTTCTTGGCGAAGTTCCCCCATAGCTGGCCTTCCTTGTTGTACTTCCTTTTTTCGTTGCCATCAGCCTTTTCTCTTCCAGCAGCTTTGCATCTTCATACTCTTTCTTGTTCCTTTCTAATTCTTCAATCCTCTTGCTTTGTCGACCATTTACACCTTCCATTGTAATATACTTGCTTTTGAGGTCATTGTTTTCCATTTCAAGTGTCTTTAATTTGCTTTTCATTTTTTCAATGTTTTTCATTTCCTGAGAATGGTTATACATATCATTTGCCATTTCATTCGTCTTTTTCACTTCTTCAAAAAACTTTGACGAATATTCAAGTTTCTCTTCTTTAAGTTTCTCAATCAGTTTGTTCAATGGTGTTCTTTTGTCCTTTTCATCAAACAAATCATAGCATGTTTTGAGTTTGTGTTCTGCGGAATTTTCAGGTATCTCTGTGAGCCTATCAATTTCTTCTAGTATCATATCAAAGGTTATCCCATTTTTATCAATTTCTTCTACCTTGTCCAAATCGAGTTCAGGCTCTTCTTTCATCTCAGTTGTCAGTGTTAGTAATCTCAGATATATCTCTCTGATTTTATCACTTTCTTCATTTTGATATTCATATAATGATGAATCAGTTGTATTAATGGTTTCTCCCAAAATATTCTCTTCTTCCACATTGTCTTCCTCACTGTTTTGCTCATTTAATTCTACTGCAATCTCAGCTCCATTTTGTGTTGCAATGCGTTCATTTTCTTCATCTGCAATCTGACTTTTGCGCCGAATTGTATCATAAAATACTTCACTACTCTCTATGTCATCCTCATTTGGATCGACATAGTTGTTCAAATCTCCATCATTATCAAACCCATCTACATCATCAAACTCATTCCCATCTCTGTTGCTATTTGTATCACTGGCATTATCATAGTTATCTTCAGAGACATGATCCTCATTTTCCCCATAATCGGGCTCATCTGTTGCATTTTCCTGTGAGATGTAGGGTAGCTTGAACTGATTATAAGTAGCACTGGAGCTATGTTGCTGAGGTATGGGACTGCATGTTGCATGAGCTTTTTTCCTAGGAGATTCTAAAGTTTGTATTGGGCTAATGCAAGCATCTGTAAATTGTGGTGCTGTTGTTTTGACATTTTTGCCAGTGTCCCTTTTGACTTCTCCTATTGCTTTGCACTCTTGTTGCCAGTTGGTATCGGTTTCATCAAATTCATCTTCGTCGTTATTATCATTCAACCCAAGTTGAATTGAATTTTGAAAATGTGATGGAAAGAATTGTCCAATATTGTTCTCATTTCTTCCTGTCATTGACACACTGGCGGAGACGGGGGCTTGAGGTTGTTGCGGCATTTTCTTCGATGTTCGCTGAGCAGTTGCTGGAATCGAAGTGGCTCGACACAAACTTGGAAACCTTGTCATGTCCTCTTTTTCATAAGACATGGATTTGGGTTGAGTATGTTCTTCCTCTATAATTTAAAAGGTAGATGTTATTTCATTTTGAATATACAAGCTGCTCCTGAAATATTAAACATTAAACATGATTTCTCAGACTGACTGCTAAATCATTACAAATAAAGAGACAGGCAGGCAGGCAGGCAGGCAGGCAGACAGAGAAATGCTGTTTATAATGATAATACATCAGCAAACTTTTGTTAATAGCTAACTTTTGTTATTCTTATATTTTAATTTGAGGAAATGTAAATGTTTATTTGGAATATGTCACTTATACAGGTAGCGCCTTAGGCCAATCATAAAAAATTGTTGGTTTGCTGTTTCCTGAGTACCTTGAACACTTTTTATAGCAATTCTTTAAAAGAAAATATATAAAAAAATACTGTCTTTAGTATATTTTTCTTTAATATCTTAAGGTTTTCACTGTCTTTAGCCAAAAAATAATTCACCTACCTACTACCTACCTACCCACTTATAAAAGTCTGGGTCGGGAAACAGCAAATGCATTTTTTAAGGATGGCACTAGACAATTCTTTTTACCTCTCCCTCTGGTAAATGTTGTTTCTCCCTGTAACTTTTGTTGATATGTTTCCTCCAATTCGTCAGCAAGCCAATCATAATGCTCCTTAAGAATCCAGACAAAATTGTCAAATGCTTTTGGTCCACGCTTCTCTAGTAGTTCGAGCATTTTGAAGACTTGGTCTCGAGGTTTCGTTACAGTCTGCAAAAAATAAGTCTCACAATACTTATAATTCAGCAAAACTCTTTTTGTTGTGTGTGTGTGTGTGTGTGTGTGTGTGTTTGTGCGCATGAAAATTATGTACTAAATTATTAAAAAGATGTGTATTACTCCAAACAAATATGTATGACCAAACCCCCCAAAAGAAAGACCAATGGCCTATAGAACTATTTTTCCTGTTCACTATTAATGTAGGTATCATTTTTTAAGTTGAACAGGAAATGTAGCATTCACAGAACAAAGTCAACCTAAAACACACAAGCACTATACCATGACAATTCCAATTGTATTTACAGTATTCACATAATGGGTGTATATACATTTGTTAATGATTTAGGTTTAGATGCAACTAAACCATCATAGTAACACTACCAAAAAAAATGATCAAAGCCTAACTAATGCATACAAGCTCCACCCTTTCAGTTGTTTTTGGGTAAAGCGCTCACAAACATTGAGAGTGTCCTCCAATTTATTTTACATTATTTGTGAAGCAACATATACATTTGTTACAGGTGTAAATACATAGTGTACTTTTGAATCTGGGTATAATTTTATATGCTTCATTGAAATTAGGAAAAAAATGCATTTTCTCTGGTGCAATTGTACTAACAACCACTTTTTGCATAGGCACTAAAGCGTTTCCGCGGCCGAGGGGTTTACAACGTTGCATTGTAAACCTTCTCGCCTCCCACCGCTGCAGGTTCGAATTCATTTTTAAGTGAGGAAGTGTCAATTCTTACGAATGGTGGGAGGTGTACAGTACAGTACCCAGGTACAGTGGTGGTGTGGTGGTCTGCCTCCACCACAAAAAAAATCGACTGTCATATATAACCTTACATTTGTTGAAAATTTTGTAAATCACCATTCGAACAAACAAACAAACAAACAAACAATTGCATAGGCGCATTTGTTCTAATATAAAATACATATTATTTCCTGACCTACCTTAATTATTGAAATCATTCCGTCAGTGAATATTTTGTACTTTCGAGTCGATGCATAGAAGTCTTCATCGAGAACCAAATCATTTGCCAGCATTATATGATGACTCCGAAGAGTCGATTTTTGCCGCTTTTCCATCCTGTTGTTTCCGTCTAAAAAGAGAGATTCAGTAGAAAATTATCCAATAAGGATGTTACTATAATGCACTCTGTTGTTTTTTTTCAATTTCAAAATTTAGTCTGTCAATCTGCAATATGTATAGGCAAGGTCAGGAATCTCATAGTAAAACGCATCTAAAAAAACACAATTTGTATGATGCATGGGTCATTTGCTCATTACATTGATTTTAAATTTTTGTAAACATTTAAGTTCCGAATTTTAATGACAAATTTGTGAAAGGTTTTTTATTTTGATAACAAGTTTGTTTATAAAAATATGAGATTTCCATCAGAAAAACTTTCCAGGGTTGTTAAAAAGAATGAATATTTATGAACTGACATGTAACCTTCAACATCAACAGCTGTTATTTGTTTTCCTCAAATAAGAATTCCATGCACTTAAATACACACAATTTATACAATTTATCCATGCTCAAATCACAACTTTAATAGGGTACCTTAAGATTCAAGCATTTCAGCAATTTTGTTCCGAAATGCCAGCTATAATCTTCCACACCTGTCCAATTAATTATGTTTATATCTATATATCAAACCAATTTTATCATTATTTAAATATAAATATGATGAAATTGTATTAGGTCAATTAAATGTATACAAATTAAAAGAGATAAATTATACAAATCGAGACTTGACCTCCTGTTTTGTTTGTTAAATTTGTGAAAGAAGAAATAGACCAAGTGGTACTGTATTTTATTCTCTCCTTCAAGATTAAGATGAAATACTGGATCAATATAAAATACGAGAAAATAATGAAGCTGGAGTCTTCTGTATTAATCCCTTCTAAAAATGTTTCTCTTTGTTGATGAAGTTAGTATTTTCAGGCATGCCTAATGTTGTTCACATGTAACTCCTCAAGAAAAAATCTTGTGTTTTTTTTCCTATTAAACAAATGACAAAATGAATTTTAAAGAAAAAAAAGTTGCTCTATAATACTGTTTTCTTAGTTCTGTCCCATCAAGACTAGATACTAATATGTATATCTATATATCTATATAATCTGCATAGTAGAATTTAATGTCCTAACATATTTGTCTATAATTAAGTAATTTAGGATTACAACAATTTTTGAAGCCTTAACATTTACAAGCAACTCTTAATTTAACCCTTAACCCGCTAAGCACAACTATAATAGCCTTTGCATTCATTGTAAACCCAGATCAGCCTGCGCGTAACTCGCAATGTCTGGCTGCTGATCAGTCATTTGTCACAGGAATGGTCTTAATTCAAAGAAAGAACAGTCCATTATTATATATATGTAGCAGGTTAAGGGTTAAAGCAAAACTTGAGGGGTAGTGACTGATCCACACTATATACAGATTCATTGCCCAGAGAGTGTCCCGGGCTTAATGGGATTGAAACACGTGCTGATGGACAATGCCCGGCTGATGACCTCAGTGGATCAGCTGTCGTATGTATGGACTGTTTATACAACTTGTCTATACTTTAATAAGGGATTAAAATGATTTTGAAACCATACAATTTACAAGCATATATACTTCTCAATTTAGTGCATTTAAACAATTATAATTTACACATCTAAAATTGTCATATTTTTCTAAAAGCAAATTATCACTATTTTATCAACCAGAAACATATTCTTCATTAACACTGTCTTGATATTATGGTTTATAGTTGATCCTTCTTACTTATATGTTAAATAAAATACATGTTTTCTAGAGTGTAAACATTTTGACAACTTCACGTCTGACAAATTGATTCAAGTCCAAAGGACTCGAGTTATGTTATTTTTTTCAGGATTCCGAAAAGCTTACACTCCAAGCTATGAAATAAAACATGAAAATTAAAGAATTCTTATTATCTAATTCCAACAGTTGATTTTGTCTTTGTTTAAGTTGTTCCCCTCATATTATAGTTAATTATAATGATTTATTTATCTTTGTTTAAATGAAGAGTCTTAAATTATTAAAATTAGCACTTCCAGTATCATTTGACTTTAAAACTACTTGCATCTAATTAAATTTGGAGTTCAATTTGCCTCCGTTATTCTACCTATTAGCTTAATTTAAATATTTTATTGGTGCAATATAACACTTCAGTTTATGCAAAACTTAATTTGCTTTGAAATATCCAATAATTTTAATAATGAATTGCAAAATAGGAAAGTTATATAAAAGAACGAACGGGATGCCGCTCGTTTTAAAAAGTCGAGATTGCTGTTTGTCCCTTAAATACATATGCTATAAACACATATCCTAATAAAAATGTTCAAATTCTTCCAACATTCATCTATACAGCACACTTCATTTTCTTCATAAGGTAGAAAATCAGCTATATATCCGAGAGGTGCAGATTTTAGTAATGAAAATTATGAAAACTGATCAAAGTATGAAAACGGATCATGTAATGTAGTGTGGCCAATGATAAGAGTAGGAACTATAGATATAGATATTAGTCATCTATCCAGATTTTTACAAATTGTAATTCAAACACATAATTCGGACAGCATCAGCAAAGCATATAATGTATAACACACTATTAAAAATGTTTATTTTACTGTAAATCTCCCATTTAGTTCAAATCAAATCAAATCAAAGACTTATTAATGACCTACCTTTGTGCGAAATATCCAATACTGATAGTGACTCCAGGCCCACTATCTAAACTGTATATACTTTAGCCCAAAATATTCTAAATCTAAAATGTCAGGTTAAACTAACTCATCGCTTTTTGAATCATCTGTTTTTTAAATGGCTCTTTTTAGTGCCCATGATATACTACTAAGCAGGTTTTAATCTGCATTTCTCATCTGCCAATATACAAACATGTAGAAGTCGATTTGTCTATCTTGTCCTTTATTTTGTAATATGCTTTGTCTTCTATTTTATGTAATGTTTATTTTAACGTGTCTTTTATTTGCTTTTAATGATTTATAATTTAAACGTAATTTAAAACGAATGTTTGGTTCTTTTTGTCTTCACTATTCAAAGAGATACACACTTTACACTCAAAGATGGTGCAATTTGATTGCAGATAAATCCAGCACTTAATATGAACGTTTTTAAATGTATTTTTTGTGTCTAAAATTTAATTCTCATAAAAAGTAGGCCTCCGAAGTTTTGTGTTTTTAAAAAAAAAACTTTGCCAAAGTATCGAATTAATTTAAATCTTACCTAAGCTTATATAAGCCACACATGAAAATGGTATGATCACGGATAGAGGTGGTGCAGGGCCATAATGACGACTCAAAACTTAAAACGATTTAATATACATAATCTCATTCAAATTATTGCCAAATTCAGCGTTACATGAATGACATACTTTGCCAATCATCTCTTTTGAATTTGTCATAACTGTGATTGTTTTGTTTTGATTGATGTCCAATATACAGGAGCAGATACACAATCAAAAAGATAAGAAACAAAACAAACAAAAAATGCATTCACATGAATAGATGAATTTTCATGACTACTGAAGCTTACCACCCACCACTCACCCACCACTCACCCACCCCACACACACACTTCCCTAAACTAAACAGAAATATTTTCAGGGCTATTCCATTAAAACATACATGGGACCTCAGGGCCGTTTTGATATTGAACACCTACCCATAATTGCAAAATTGAGTTTAAAGAACAGAAATTCAGGAAAATGGGGTTCACCCAGTATTAGTTATTGGGATTGTTACTGACCCCCTACCGAAATATGTGGGGTCAGTAAGATTTATAAGGGGCGAGGAAACTGCCGAGTCCCCCTATATATCTGACTGACCCCACATATATTTTTAAGGCAAATACCGATATTTAACCCATGTTAATATCGGTCAACGTCATTGAGACATTCGCGCAATTTGATGTCATGACCGGTACAGTTTAAAAACATTATTAATTTACTTATTATGTTTGTTACTAATGCCTTAAAGAACTATTTGCAAATGATTTAAACTTTGAATCGGAATTGTAGTCCATATTGTTTTTGTGACCCTCTATGAAATCTACTGACCCACTATAGAAAAAAAGGGGGTCTCCACATGACCGCACTCAACCAATGAGATGCCTAGAATTTGAGGTGCTATAAAGAAGTTTATTAAATTGCCTTGCCTCACATAAATTTTCATAAATTCTCAAATTTTAGGGGATCCACACCTGAATGTATAGGCTATAATATTTGCCAAAGTTTTGAAACCCTGAATCAATGAATTATTGGCGTTTTGTATTTCATAACACAGATGTTGTATTTCAAATATCCTCAGTTTTATCCACTAGCTTGACAAAGGATCAACGAATATATAGAGATTATTTATAGGGAAATCCTTCATGAGATGGTAGACGTGTTGTTCTTTCCACGAATGTGTGTATGCGAGTGAGTGAAAAAACAAAGCACGCCTACCTTCGAGTGAATGATTTCCCCATAATCGATCCCAGCAGTTAAATAATCTATTTATTAAATTTTAAAGAGGCACTACCTATATCTACGCGATTTTTAATGTAAAATATTAAATACTCAATATTACTGCATTTATATGTATGCAAAGCTATTTTATGAGTATTCTAAGAAGCAACAAGGTTCGTATTCCAGTTCTGTAAATTATTAATTATGATCAAAACAATATCTTGAATAAAATGCTGCCCAGCTGTTTATTCCTGCCGGAGAACTACGAGTTTTTACGATTTTATCGGACATGCGCAATGCCATTCATTTGAACGAAAACAAACTACTCGGGGCAGTTCCGATAGTAAACGAATCGATCGGAACTCGTCGCCAATCCGACGAGGCAGTTCCGATTGTACACGAATAAGAGCAGAAAATCTCCGTAATCGGCTTGTCTAAAACAATGACGAATACAATTTCAAAAATCCTATCTTTTCTATCCAGTTTTTCCCCAGCAAAACGCATATTACATGGGGTGAAATTATTGCCGTTTACCTTTTTCATAGTCCTCTTTATAATTAAGTAAAGTTTATATCAATTGGTGGACAAAAAGATATAGGTAGAGCATCTTTAAATCATTTCATGCATGATTTTAACCGGAATTATTCGCTTTATTGAACGTTATCAACCATATCTCGACTTGTTATTTAGCACTTGATGAGTTTGTGTGCCCGCGCTTGTTATTACGTAAGGCCTTTTAGTGTTAAAATTGCTACAACATACCAATAAATAGCAATGGTCTAGTGGTTCAGCGTACGTCTTTCAAAACTTGCAAGTGCAAGGCTTAGGTTCAAATCCTGTTCCGGGCAACTATTTTTTAGCTCTACTGGCCCTTCAGCAGAGCTTATGGGAATGCGAGTTGTCCGACGTCCGTCTGTCGTTAACTTTTGTCTCGTTAAGACGATTTTTCATCTGATCTTTACCAAACTTTACCAGATTGTTAATAACAATAGAAGCTCGGACAAGTTCTAAAACCAGCCATATCGGACCAGTAACCGCGGAGTTATGGCCCTAGATTTAATTAAAAATGCTATATAGGGCCTTCATTTTTAATCCGATCTTTACCAAACTTACCAGATTTTTTGACTGTTTTTTTAGCTCTACTTCTACTGGCCAAGGGCCAGCAGAGCTTATGGGATGGTGTGTTGTCCGTCGTCCGTCCGTCGTCCGTTAACTTTTCTTCAAACGACTTCTTCTCAGAAACCGCTTGGCTAATTTTGACCAAACTTCACATGGATGATTCTTAGATGAATGCTTTTTAGATTTGTTAAAATTAGGTCAGCGCTACATCCAAGATAGCTGCCATTACCATATATAATTGAAACCTTAAAAAATCTTCTTCTCCAGAACCACTGGACAGATTTCAACAGTTTTTCTTTTAAAATGATTGCCAACGCCTAGACTATCAAGTTTGTTCAAATGAAGTCCCCGGGGTCAAAAATGGTTGTGCCCCGGGGGTCAAAAATTTGTATACTGAGGTTTTGCAATGTTTTTCATATAGACATATAGGATAAAACTTTAAAAAATCTTCTTCTCTGAAACCACAAGGCACAGAGCTCTCATGTATTACATGTAGCATCAGCTTATGGTCCTCTACTAAGTTTGTTCAAATGGTGACCCTGGGGTCAAATTTGTCCCCGTCCCGGTTTTACATAGACTTATATAGGATTTTTTTTTAAAAATCTTCTTCTCGGAAACTACAACAGCCAGAGGTTTGATATTTTGCATTTCCTATAAGCTTATGGTCCTTTACCAAGTTTGTTCAAATGGCGACCCTAGGGTCACATTTGGCCCCGTCCCAAGGGTCACATGTTTTATATAGACATGTATAGGGAAAAACTTAAAAAATCTTCTTCTCTGAAACTGCAAGAGCCAGAGGTTTAATATTTTGCATTTGCTATAAGCTTGTGGTTCTCTACCAAGTTTGTTCAAATGGTGACCCAGGGGTCACATTTGGCCCCACCCTGGGGGTCACAGTTTTACATAGGCTTGTATAGGGAAAATCTGAAAAAAAATCTTCTTCTCTGGAACCACATGGCACAGAGCTCTCATGTATTACATGTAGCATCAGCTTATGGTCTTCTTAACTAAGTTTGTTCAAATGGTGACCCTGGAGTCAAATTTGTCCCCGCCCCGAGGGTCACAGTTTTACATAGACTTATATAGGTTTTTTTTTTAAAAATCTTCTCGGAAACTACAAGAGCCAGTCTATAAGGTTTGATATTTTACATTTATTATAAGCTTATGGTCCTTTACCAAGTTTGTTCAAATGGTGACCCTGGGGTCACATTTGGCCACGCCCCAAGGGTCACATGTTTTACATAGACATGTATAGGGAAAAACTTAAAAAAACTTCTTCTCTGAAACTGCAAGAGCCAGAGGTTTAATATTTTGCTGTTGCTGTAAGCTTATGGTCCTTTACCAATTTTGTTATAATGGTGACCCTGGGGTCACATCTGGCCCCGCCCTGGGGTCACAGTTTTACCTGATTGCTTGTTTTAAATGTTTTAATTTCTTTATTTTTTATTTTATTTTCATTTATTTTTTATTTTTTATTTTTTATTTTTTAATTTTTTTTATTATTTTTTATTTCCGGTTAGGATGGCCCATTACTTTTTTTCCATTTTTTTTTATTTTATTTTTTTTTAATTTTTTTTTTAATTTTCTTTAATTTTTTTTTTTTTTTATTAATTTTTTTTATTTTTATTTTTATTTTTATTATCTCTACTGGCCAACTTGGAAAACCAGCCAGATCGGACCAGTAATGGCGGAGTTATGGCTCTTGATTTAGTTAAAAATGCTATATTTTGCCTCTGGTGTCACCCTGGGGTCACATTTGGCCACGCCCCAAGGGTCACATGTTTTACATAGACATGTATAGGGAAAAACTTAAAAAAACTTCTTCTCTGAAACTGCAAGAGCCAGAGGTTTAATATTTTGCTGTTGCTATAAGCTTATGGTCCTTTACCAATTTTGTTCAAATGGTGACCCTGGGGTCACACTTGGCCCTGCCCCATGGGTCACATGTTTTACATAGACATGTATAGGGAAAAACTTAAAAATCTTCTTCTCTGAAACTGCAAGAGCCAGAGGTTTAATATTCTGCTGTTGCTATAAGTTTATGGTCCTTTACCAATTTTGTTCAAATGGTGACCCTGGGGTCATATCTGGCCCCGCCCCGGGGGTCACAGTTTTACATAAATGCTTGTATAGGAAAAACTGAAAAAATCTTCTCTGGAACTGCAAGAGCCAGAGGTTTAATATTTTGCACTTGCTATAAGCTTATGGTCCTTTACCAAGTTTGTTCAAATGTTGACCCTAGGGTCACATTTGACCCCGCCCCAAGGGTCACATGTTTACATAGACATGTATCGGGAAAAACTTAAAAAATCTTCTTCTCTGAAACTGCAAGAGCCAGAGGTTTAATATTTAGCATTTGCTATAAGCTTATGGTCTTCTACCAAGTTTGTTCAAATGGTGACCCATTTGTCACATTTGGCCCCACCCTGGGGGTCACAGTTTTACTAAGGCTTGTATAGGCAAAATCTGAAAAAAATCTTTTTCTCTGGAATCACATTGCACAGACCTCTCATGTATTATTTTGCATCTGATGTTAGTCAAACTTTAGCAGATTTTATGGCTTTCTTTTTTTTTTTTTTTTTTTTTTTTTTTTAAATATTTTTTTCTTTTTTTTTCTTTTCTTTTTTTTTTTTTTTAATTTTTAATTTTTAATATATATATTATTTTTTTTAGCTCTATGTTGGACCAGTCGGACCAGTAACAGAGGAGTCATGGCTTTTGATTTAGTTAAAAATGCTATATTTTGCCTCGTTAATACGGTAGGGCCTTTTTTTCTTCTGATCTTTACCAAGCTTTACCAGATTGTTTACCGTATTTTACCTTGTATAGTACGCACCCGTGTATAGTACGCACCCCCTTCTCAGAGGTCAAAACTGGGGTAAAAAAGTTGTTTCCGTGTAATATTTTGATGCGTATTGCATCAAAATATTCGTTTTCCTAGATGAACCATTCAACGAAAATAAAAGGTTGAAAAAAAAAAAAATCACGATCGAGAAAATTAGCGTACAAAAGTAAATATAATTACTTATATCATTAATTGCCAATCTTCAGGGGAGTACCTATCTTGTATCATCTCATCAAAGAGCCAATTATAATGCCGCAGATAATTGTCCGTAATCCGATAATTACATCTACTAAAACACAACAGAGTCGTTGGTTGGAATCCATTACGCCGATTATACTAACATTGTGTATTCACGGGAACCAGTGCTTATCATAAGTGTAGCACAATTGTAACGCGTGATCAATTACCTGTACCTCGTGGCTAAATCTGGTAAAGGTCACACGGCGTGTCAAAGTGCATCCTCAGAAATAGTCGCTACTCACGGCGACTTCAAAGGATTATAGAAATGGAATAACCCACTCTACCCCGTGTTTATAATGTGTCATACTGCAGCCGAGGTGCGATTTTGTTTGACCCAATTATCAATCATCAAATGTGTACCGGAGAGCAGGTTTTCACAAGCATTATTGAATAATAGCCATTTCAAAGTAGGGTGATTCTGCCTTTCTACGACGTCTAAAATATATGTCTTTCAAAATAAAGCAAAAACTTCATTAATTTTTTATAAAATATTAAATAAAATCCTATAAATATTAGAATAGAATAGAACTGTCACAACACTCAATGTACCAGTCTAAAGTCTAAACAGCTGGAAGTCACGTGATATTACGTCACGCGATATAAACAACAAATGGAGGGACGATTTTTCACACAATTTATTGAAGTTTTACAACAAACATGCAAACATTTATACAAAAACAAGCATCATAATACACTTTATTCATTTATAATTCGAATTAAGTCAATATATTACTAATATGAAGCGAGTAAATTACGGAAAAATTTTGTATTATCGGTATTCACAATTTTCTGTCTCGATGTCTGTTCATCGTCATGGTTTTTCTTCCCAGGGCCAGACATCGATTTTCTGCAAGAAAAAAAAAAGTTCTTTTTATTGTTTCCTTATATTGTACGCACCCCCCTTTCGGAAACCGTAAAAGTGGTAAAAAAACTGCGTACTATACAAGGTAAAATATGGTAGTTATGGCCCTTGATGATTTAGTCAAAAAGCTGTTTTTTTGCCCGAAACTTCCAATAAAACATAAATGGCAATCACTCGCTTCATTGATGTTATAAGAGCCATGTTAGCAAGTAGAGCATCCACAGGCCCTCTTGGGCCTCTTGTTTATTTTTGTTTAAGTAATTTATTTTAATTTTTTTTTTTTTTTTAGCTCTACTGGCCAAGTTCAAAAACCAGCCAGATCGGACCAGTAACAGCAGAGTTGTGGCTCTTGGTTTAGTTAAAAATGCTATAGTTTGCCTCGTTAAGACGATATGGCCTTCATTTGATCTTTACCAAACTTTACCAGATTGTTAATATCAATAAAAGCTTGGACAAGTTCAAAAACCAGCCAGATCGGACCAGTAACAGCGGAGTTATGGCCTTGTTTAGTTAAAAATGCTATATTTTGCCTCGATAAGACGATAGGGCCTTCATTTTTCATCCGATCTTCTTTACCAAGCTTTACCAGATTGTTAATGTCAATGAAAGGTAGGACAAGTTCGTAAATCTGCCAGATCGGACCACTAACAGTGGTCTTATGGCCCTTGATTTAGTTAAAAATGCTATATTTTGCCTCTTTAAGACGATAGGGCCTTCATTTTTCATCTGATCTTTACCAGAGTGTTAATATCAATGAAAGCTTTGACAAGTTCGAAAACCAGCCAGATCGGACCAGTCACAGCAGAATTATGACCCTTGATTTCGTTAAAATGCTATATTTTGCCTTCATTTTTCATCTGATCTTTACCAAACTTTACCAGATTTTTTAGTTATAACCCTTGATTTAGTTAAAAATGCTGTATTTTGCCGAAAACTTTTGAAAAAAAAAAGTAAATTGCAGTCACTCACTTCATTGATGTTATAAGAGCCATGTTATCCAGTAGAGCATCCACAGAACCTCTTGGGCCTCTTGTTTAATACATATATTTTGGAGCCGTATATTTATCGATGTTACATGTACGGAGGCTTAAAATTTTACGCATCAATTTCTGCTTATTTACCGACTTTTTGGGTGTTCGTCGATTTGAAACTACTTCACACGTGACTCATTCATATTCATGAGTTATTACCAGTTAAAATAGGGACTGTACAGCTTTATCATAAGTGTCATTGTTAAAAGTCTAGTCAGGATTATAAGAGATGTTATAAAACAGTATTGATCAAACCACACTTTTTTCACACCACATTTCAAGGAAGTAGGATTTTGTTTGTTTGTACGTCATTTTCAACACATGTAAGGTTATATATGACAGTCGATTTTTTTTGTGGTGGAGGCAGATCACCCACTTTTCCTGGGTAGAACCAGTACTGTACACCTCCTGCCATCCGTAAGAATCGACACTTCCTCACTAACAACTCAAGCTCCTAGTGGGATTCGAACCCGCAGCGGTGAGTGGCGAAGGTTTACAATGCAACGCCGTTAAAAGGGAGTAGGAGAAAGACATTCTAAAAGAAGAAGATGAATCAGATAATTATGAATTTATTATATTAATAGAGAGATCGGGGTGTCCGGTAATTGCCATACTAGTGGAAAAATATAAATTTGCAGATATGTTCATACATGTGATATTTTTGAAGCCACAATCTGTGCGATTTAAAATATATTTAAGGAAAAAATTTCCCAAAATCTGTGAGATTCTACAAAAAAAAGATTTGAGTGAGGTTTATCTGATATTTTCATATAATTAATCTTTTTAAAGCAATAATTCTTTCAGCTTTTTTTCAAATTTTTCTGAGCCCTTTTAAATAAATGATGTTTGAAAAAAGTGCATCATCCCTTTTAAGATATTGTAACCACTGGTGCATGGTGATATTTATATCTTAACTTTATAACATCATGATCCAAGAAGCCGTTTTATGTGATTGAAAAAAAATAAGCCCAAGAACAGTTTATTAGAATAACCCGGGATGGGTGTAAACTTTGCACTTAAAAGGGACACTGTCCGTAAGCAGATATTGAGCATAACCAAATAACCGTCTGACTTTTATTCAGTGAAATGTATACATGAAAACATAGCATTATACTACTAAGACCCGAAGAAGTCTATTAATACATTCGTGAGTTTGAAAAAAAAGAAGCTTTAATTATTATTTGTAAATAAAGTGGGACCCGCAATATTTACCTTTTCTGCGATCACGTGACTACCATTAGTGCATTAGGTTTTCACCATAGCATGTATTGCGTATATGTATAGCCCGCTTAGCTCAGTCAGGAGCGATGTCGGCTACTTCACGCTCATTATTATTACCTCGAGTGTAATTTTAGTTTGGTCTGCGAGTTCAAATGCCCGAAGCAGTTTTTCTTTTTTTGATACCACGATTGAATCTTGCTTTTAATTAGTAAATATTCAATACGTTTAGTGTGTAATGTTTGCGAACATGATTAGTGTGTGTTTTATAAGCTAAAAGTTATGGACATTGTCCCTTTAATGGGTTATCGAGGGAAATTAAATCAATAAAAGACTGCAAGAAATTAAAACATATATTTGTCTGAATATTATTATGTAAAATTGCAAATTCAGAAATTATGATTAAAAATGCTTAAACTTCTTTTTTCATATAACAGAATGAGTAAAATATAATATCAAAATAGTTTAAATCCTTGATCTGTTATCTCAACTTCAGTCAATTTGCCTCTCTTTTATATAAATTTTTTAATTACATTAATTTTCAATTACGACTTCATTTCTTCATCTTTCATCAGTTTTTGGCACAATATGACCTATTTATGTGTCGACATGCCGTAAAACACCATTCATTCATTCATAATGTTTGTTTAGGTTTAGGCTCAACCAGTAGAAATGTGTTTGCTTTGTAATTGTCAAGTCAGATATCAAGGCTTAACAATTTTAAAGTTGAGAAAAAACGCTGATTCAAACAGCTATTTTTCTATGATAAATAGGGATGATTCATTATTGGAAATCGACCAGTATATGATATATGGTTACAGTCAAATGTAGTAGATTATCTTGACCCTGTGGTTAGCCAAACAGAGGCCACAGGTATAGATTAACCAATACAAGGGCAAAGATTAACCATAGAATACTGATATATCAGGATTTAAACATTGAAATTAAACTATTGAGAGATTTAGCAAGATCATTGACTCCAATATTCTTCAGTAGTTACTAATTAATTATTAGAAACACAAAACGTATGTTTGTATGGTATATTTAAACCAGTAAAGTTTTTAATTTCCTACTGACAATTTGATATGTAATTATTGTTATCTCTATTTCATTTAACATCATGGCCATTGGTTTCTCTCTGTCTAACTTAGTCTGTTTGCTATTCCTCTCTTGTTTCTTTTGCCTTTCTTTCATTTGCTGTCTATTTCTCCTATTATCTTTATCTCTCCCTTGCTGTCTTTGTATACAGTACTGGTTTTTACACAGGAAAAAGTATAGGTCATAATTATATAACCTTACATGTGTTGAAAATGATGTAAAAAAACATACAAAACAAATTACAAAAAAGCCTCCACATTAAAAAATTGATCTTCGAACAACTTATATAGTCTTAAAGGGAATGTAGCGACACAGCCAAACAGCTCTTTTATTGAGAATTCTGAAAAACTTGCAAAAAGATGAAAGAATTATCAAAATCGGATGATAAACAAAAAAGATATGACCATTTGAAGGTCTACTAAAATGGATATGGGAGCCGCCATTTTGAAAACTATGATGTCATAGTTCCATATGACCATTATGGAATATTAATAAATATCATTTAGAGCAAAGGAAATCACTGAAAATGAATGCAAACTCATTAACTGGTCATATAAAGCATTAACCCTGCGAAACTCAGTTCTAGAACATTAAGAACAGTTCCTGAATGGTTCTTAATTCATTGTTCTAGAACATATGTATGTTCTTAATATGTTCTTGAACACTTTCAAGAACTATTGAAGAACATTTCAAGAACTTTAATGTTTCTTAAGATATTCTTGAAAGGTTCTTGAACAAGTTTAGAACAGTTCAAGAACCTTTAAATAGAGAAAATGTTCTAAAAATGTTCTTGAACAATTTCAAGAGCAAATCAAGAACAGTTTAGGAACTTCAGGAGTTCCTGAACTGTTCTTAATTTGTTCTTGAATAATTTGAAGAACAAATGAAGAACCGTTCAGGAACTTCAAGGGTTCTTCAACCGCTCTTAATTAGTTCTTAACTCTAAGTGTTCTTAAACGTTAAGCACTAATTAAGAACAGTTTAAACCCTTGGAGTTCCTAAACTGTTCTTCATTTGTTCTTGAAATTGTTTAAGAACAGTTTTAGAATATCTTCTCTATTTAAAGTGCTTTAAATGTTCTTTAAAGTGTGAACTAAATTCCTTTAAATAGGAAATGTAATTAAGATGTGCTTAAAATATCTACAAATGTGATATCTTAATAGGAATGTCGCTACAAATCGATTACATCTGTGCAAATGTAAATATACATTAAATTAGTAAGCAAGTCACAATATTAACCACCTAATAAACTATTGTGATCTTTCATTATTAGTCACACTATTTACTGATACAGCGTTTGAAAAAGGCATTATTTTTGTAATGCTGACAGGCACAGGTATTATAATGAAATATGAAATTTCTTTGTTTTAAGTAGCTTGAAGACAACCCAAGTATACATAGATGGCTTTTGCTGGGACATGAAAACAAATATCCATAAACTTGGTATAAAAAGACATTTATTTTGTAGCACTTAAGTTTTGTGTTGATTAAATTAAAGTTCAAAAGTTTCAAATCTTTTGAGTATTTCCACAAAACAACATAATTTTATTACACTATTTCCAGAACAGGTTTTTCCATAACAACCTGAATGTTTATAAATGTTGTTTAACGGCTCATCAAAACAGTATAGATTATAAGAAAAATTACAGTTCTTGATAGAACAATGAATCAAGAACTGTTCTTAATATTCTAGAAATGTTCATGAACTGTTCTTGAGTATAAGAACAGAGTTTCGCAGGTGTTCATCTTCATTAATTAAACAAATCTATACTACTATTAACAAACAAATATATGATCATTATTGCATGAACAGTTTAATATAATAAAATTATCTGGAGTTTAAAAGCCCATGTCTTCATTTATATTTGCAAAGTAAGTAGGTAAAGAATATATGACACCTGAGTGTGATTCTGACAAAATTGCAAATAAAATGCAAACGCCATTCTTTTGAGTTTTTGGCGGTAAAATGGCAGTCCAACTGAAGTTTGTGCTTGCATCATTTAATGATTAAATGTAAGTGTTTTGTGATAATACTTAAATTACTTATTGTGTCAAAACATCTTCTATATTTAATAGTTGTAATTGAAAGATGAAATTTCTAAATGTAGTCTTTAGAAACAGTATTTTAAAATGAAACCCCTATTGTCATGTGTTTTCTCGGATTGACTTTCTTTTTTTGTTGCTGACAGAAAAATGTTATTCAGCACTGCGGATATTATTTCATTTCAGTATCATATGTAACATTTCAACAAGTATGATTGATTGATTGAATTGGATTTTATAGTCGCACCAACAGCTAAGGTCATATGGCGACTTTCCAGCTTCCATTGGTGGAGGAAGACCCCAAGTGCCCCTCCGGGCAATTTTCGTGCACGGGCGGGCACCTGGGTAGAACCACCGACGTTCCTCAAGCCAGCTGGATCAACAAGTATGACCAGGCATTCTAAAGGTTCAATTAATGAATTGTTCTTTAACTATTATGTAGGTTAAATTAGTGGCCAAGGGAGTTCCGGAACTGTGCAGAAACTGTTCTAGATAGATTGTTCAAGAACGGTTCTTGAACTGTGCTTCATCTGTTCTTGAGCAGTTCTAGAATGGTGCATGAACGTTAAATGAGACAAAATTTCTAGAACTTATGTTCAAGAACAGTTCTAGAACCAGTACAGATCATTCTGGAACAGTTCTAGAACAGTTCCAGTACAGATATTTCTAGAACTGTGCTTCATTTGTTCTTGAGCAGTTCTAGAACTGTGCATGAACGTTAAATGAGACAAATATTCTAGAGGTTATGTTCAAGAACAGTTCCAGTACAGATAGTTTTAGAACTGTTCTAGAACAGTTCCAGTACAGATCGTTCTGTAACAGTTCTAGAACTTTTCTTGAACACAAGTTCTAGAACTGTTCTTGAACATAAGTTCTAGAAAATTTGTCTCATTTAACGTTCACATACTACTCTAGAACTGTACCAGAACAGATTAGGTACAGTTCAAGAACAGTTCTTGAACAATCTATCAGAACAGTTCAAGAATTGTTCATGAACAGTTCTAGAAAATTTCGCAGGGGTATTGCCATTAGCTATACATGTTCTTCATACAGTTTCTTTAATTTTTCCACCTATAAATGAGTAAATTTATATTTATCAGTATTCCATATATGGTCATTTAGAACTGTGATGTCATAGCTCTAAAAATGGCAGATTCCATATCCATTTCAACAGAACCTTCAAACGATCATATCTTCTTTGTTTATCATCCCATTTTTTATAAATTATTTCACCTTTTTCAAGTTTTTCAGAATCCTCAATAAGGCTATTATAAAAAAATTACTAGATTCTCATCCACACGGGGCTAGTAATAAAATAGGAGCGGGGGAATGAACATTTATTTTTTATTTTTTACTTTTATGCATCTAGTAAATTCCCCGAAAAAGTCAGTCATAGACTAAGGTTGATCACATGTATGTAAGCACTGGACTCGAGATCCATATATTATTAATTCAGGTTTGAATCTCACCAAGGGAAGTTTCCAAAGTCTGATTTAATAATATGTAAGAGATTATGGTTTAAAAATTCTAATTAAAAAGCTTTGTCATATTAAATGTCGGTATTTAAGGGATTAACAGTAAAAAGCTTTAATGTTTATTTACTGTTTTGTTTATTACATAGCCCTGTGTGGTTCCGGGGGCCCCCGTTTGGTTACGGCAAAGAATGGGGCCACTGCAGATCCCATTGGAGGGGAAGCAGAATTTTTTGCTCATGCTCATTAAAGGCCAAGCCCCCCCCCCCCCCCCCCCCCCCCAGTTCATTTTATCATTTTATGCTCATGCTCATTAAAGGTCTTCATCATGGACCCCTGCATGGTTTCAGGATGGTTTCAGGTGCCATCTCGCTCATATCGCTAAGAGCAGTGGCAGAAAAAACTATAACGTGACTCCAGCATAATATGGAGTGTCTACAATAGAATTTGCAGC